>SJYC01066901.1:0-18338 GCA_006408675.1 Madoqua kirkii
GTAGCCATGTATGGATGTGAGAGTTGGACTATAAAGCTGAGTGCCAAAGAACTGATGCTTTTGAACTGTGGTGTTGGAGAAGACTCTTGAGAGTCCCTTGGACTGCAAGGAGATCCAACCAATCCATCTTAAAGGAAATCAGTCCTGGGTGTTCATTGGAAGGACTGATGTTGAAGCTGAAATGCCAATATTTTGGCCACCTGATGGGAAAGCTGACTCATTTGAAAAGAGCCTGATTTTGGGAAAGATTAAAGGCAGGAGGAGAAGGAGACGACAGAGGGTGAGATGGTAGAAGGCATCACTGACTCAATGGATATGAGTTTGAATGGACTCCGGGAGTTGGTGATGAACAGAGAGACCTGGTGTGTTGCATTCATGGTATAGCAAAGAGTCGGACACAACTGACTGTACTGATACTGATACTGATTAACTGGAACTTAATTCTTTGAAACTTAATTTTTTAGTAAAAATGAAGACATAAACAGTTGTGAACTGTAGGAATATTATGTGGCTTGGAAGATTACCTACATTTAGATTTGCATACATTTTATAATTTCTAGAAACATAAGCTATTTCATAGTACAATCTTTTGATAAACCATTAAATATATTAACTAATAAACTGAAACTTATTTTGTTGTTGTTGTTGGGCAATTGCTCAGTTGTGTCCGATTCTTTGTGATCTCATGGTCTGCAGCATGGCAGGCTTCCCTGTCTTTCACTGTCTCCCAGAGTTTGCTAAAATTCTTGTCCATTAAATCAATGATGCCATCCAACCATCTCATCCTCAGACGCCCCCTTCTCCTGCTGCCCTCAGTGTTTCCCAGCATCAGGGTCTTTGCCAGTGAGTCAGCTCTTCTCATCAGGTGGCCAAAGTGTTGAAGCTTCAGCATCAGTCCTTCCAATGAATATTCAGAATTGATTTCCTTTAAGATGGGCTGGTTGGATCTCCTTGCTCTCCAAGGAACTCTCAAGAGCCTTCTCCAGCACCACAGTTCAAAAGCATCAGTTCTTTGGCCCTCAGCCTTCTATATGGTCCAACTCACATCTGCACGTGACAACTGGAAAAAACCATAGCTTTGAGTAGACAGACCTTTGTTGGCAAAATGAAGTCTCTGCTTTTTAATGCGCTGTCTAGCTTTGTCATAGCTTTTCTTCCAAGGAGCAAGCATCTTTTATTTTTATGACTGCAGTCACCATTCTCATTGATTTTGGAGCCCAAGAAAATAAAGTCTATCACTATTTGTGTTGTTTCCCCATCTATTTGCCATGAAGTGATGGGACTGGATATCATTATGTTAGTTTTTTGAACGTTGAGTTTTAATCCAGCTTTTTCACTCGCCTTTTTCACCTTCATCAAGAGGCTCCTAGTTCCTCTTCACTTTCTGCCATTAGGGTGGTATCTGCATATCTGAGGTTACTGATATTTCTCCTAGCAATCTTAATCCCAGCTTGTGATTCATCCAGCCCAGCTTTTTGCATGATGTACTCTGCAATAAGTTAAATAAGTGGGGTAATATCCTTGGCATACTCCTTTTCTAATTTTGAACAAGTCTGCTCTTCCATGTCCAGTTCTAACTGTTTCTTCTTAACCTACATATAGGTTTCTCCCCTTACCTGGGACGCAGGTAAGGTAGTCTGGTATTCCCATCTCTTAAAGGATTTTCCACAATTTGTTGTGATCCAATCAGCCAAAGGCTTTAGTATAGTCAACGAAGCAGAAATAGATGTTTTTCTGGAATTCCCTTGTTTTTCCTATGATTCAACAGATGTTGAAAATTTGAACTCTGGCTTCTCTGCCTTTTCTAAATCCACTTTGTACCTCTATAAGTTCTCAGTTTACATACTGTTAATGCCTCACTTGAAGGACTGGAGCATTATCTTCCTAGCATGTGAAATGAGTGCAGTTGTGCAGAAGTTTGAACATTCTTTGGCATTGCCCTTCTTTGGGATTGGAACTTATTTGGTCTCTGTAATAAGAGGTCAAAAGTACGTAAACTTAGACTTGTTCAGCAATAAATGTTTTAGTATTTTACCTTATTTGGAAATGATCTAGACAAAATACATCGCCATCATTTAATTTAACTTTGCAAAACTCTAACAGTATAATTACTAAAGAGATTTAGGAAACTATGTTGACATATCCTAAAGTAACTATTGTTAAAAATTTAGTTTTAAAACTCTTATCTCATTTACATCTATTTAAATCATTTGTTTTTAAACAATATACTTAGATTACTCATGATGATTTCATAAGACAGTAAAGCATTTAGTCATTATCTTAAGTTTTGCTGTTATTGTTGACATACTGCTAGAGAGACTACATGAGGCCATTTGACTAGTATACCCAGGCAGAACAAAAGTTGTTTGTCTGCACTATATTTAGTGCTGGCAACTCTGAAGACATACCTGTATTAATTAAACCAAAAAGCTTCAGTCTAATGCTCTCCCAACTGAGTTATTTCAGCCATTTAGACCAACAAGCCTAAAGTTAGCTTTGATTCACCAAAGATTATTCTAGATTATGTGAACCTGAAAAATATTTGGATTGGTTTTTATTATATTTTTGAGAACTTTTATAAAAGCACTTGCTTGTTTAGGTCAAATACATAGAGCTCTTTTACAAATTAACTTTGTAAAAATATACGATGGTAGAAAAATAGGGTATCTACAATGTACATGTGTAGATATGTAGAAAGGCACCACCACAGATCTCATAGTTATCATTTTAAAACTTTAGTCATTAATCAGGTAAGCTAAAAAACTCACTAGTTGATAAATAACAGTTGGAATAAATGAAGCTTACTTGCTCATATGGCTAAATTCTCTTATTATTTGTGCAGAATAATTTAAGATCTTTATTTGCCCTTGACAAGCAATTAGAAGGAGACTGTGGTTTATTACAGATGCAGGAGCAACCTTTTAACGATTTGTATTTTAAAAGGGCTCTTTCCTTTTTTGTTTGTTGTTTCAGGTTCTACCAATGGAGCTAATATGGGCTCAGTCTCAGGCAATGTGGGCTGTGTTTACATTTCAAAAACATAATAAGATTTATAACTTTAAGGGACAAAGAAAGAAAATTCAAGTTTTCTCCTAAGAGTTTTGGACTATATTTCTCTGTTATAAGTCTTGCTGCTGCTGCTGCTAAGTCGCTTCAGTCGTGTCCAACTCTGTGAGACCCCATAGACGGCAGCCCCTCAGGCTCCGCTGTCCCTGGGATTCTCCAGGCAAGAACACTGGAATGGGTTGCCATTTCCTTCTCCAATGCATGAAAGTGAAGAGTGAAAGTGAAGTCACTCAGTCATGTCCAACTCTTCATGACCGCATGACTGCAGCCAGCCTACCAGGCTCCTCTATCCTTGGGATTTTCCAGGCAAGAGTACTGGAGTGGGGTGCCATTGCCTTCACCAACAGAGACACACTACTGTACATAAAATAAACAAAATGGTCTTACTGTTTAGCACGGGGAAGTATATTCAGTATTGAGAGAGCTAATTATTAGAAAGAAAAGTGAAAGTGAAGTGGCTCAGTCACGTCCGACTCTTTGCAACCCCATGGACTATAGCCTACCAGGCTCCTCTCTCCATGGGAGTCTCCAGGCAAGAATACTGGGGTGGGTTACCATTTCCTTCTCCAGGGGATCTTCCCGACCCAGGGATCGAACTCAGGTCTCCTGCATTGTAGGCAGATGCTTTAACCTCTGAGCAAGGTTGATAAATAGTCCAGTAGTCATGTATGGATGTGAGAGTTGGACTGTAAAGAAAGCTGAGCACTGAAAAACTGATGCTTTTGAACTGTGGTGTTGGAGAAGACTCTTGAGAGTCCCTTGGACCGCAAGGAGATCCAACCAGTCCATCCTAAAGGAGATCAATTCTGAGTATTCATTGAAAGGACTGATGCTGAAGCTGAAAACCCAATACTTTGGCCACCTGATGCGAAGAACTGACTCACTGGAAAATACCCTGATGCTGGGAAAGACTGAAGGTGGGAGAAGGGGATGACAGAGGATGAGATGGTTGGATAGCATGGCTGACTCAATGGATATGAGTTTGCGTAAACTCTGGGATTTGACGATGGACAGGGAGGCCTGGAGTGCTACAGTCCATGGGGTCATCACAAAGAGTCAGACATGACTGAGTGACTGAACTGAATTGAACTGATAAGGAGTCCAGGGCCCTCAGGGAGGAAGGTGTCCAGGGCCCTTGAGAAGGAGAAAGGGGTCCAAGGCTCTTAAGGAAGAGAAAAGTACAAATGGGTCATATAACAATGTATCTGCTCTAGGACATGTTTCTTCTTTTAACAAAAGCCTTCTGACTAATCTTTTTATCTTAAGACTTGTGGGAGTGAATCTGGTAAGGGCTTTCTATAGTTCTACTCTTGTTAATTTAAGATGTATGTTGTGGGAGTGGGTTTGGTAAAAGTATATAAGGCCTTGGTAAGACTAGTGAGGGGGGCACTCTCTGTCCCCCTTCTGATGTCTATGTCAGAAGCTTTCTCTGTCTCCTTTCTTACTTTAATAAAACTCTGCTACCCAAAAGCTCTTGAGTGATCAAGTGTGGTCTCTTGTCCCAAAGCTAAATCCTTTTCTTTGGAGATCACAAATCTGATACCGTTCATTGGAAGTTGTCAGTATTTTATAATGCTGCTGCTGTTAGGTGCTTCAGTCATGTTTGACTCTGTGTGACCCCATAGACAGCAGCCCACCAGGATCCCCTGTCCCTGGGATTCTCCAGGCAAGAACACTGGAGTGGGTTGCCATTTCCTTCTCCAGTATCTTATAATAACTTTCCATAGTATAATGGAAAAGAATCTGAAAAACATATATGTTTGTATATGGAAAGCTGAATCACTTTGCTGTTCATCTGAAATAACACAACATTGTAAATCAACTATCTTCAATTAAAGGAGAAAAAAGCAAATCAGAGACGGTATGTGGGAGGAAAAGGATTCCCAGGGATCACTAAGTCCAAAGAACTAGCTCTACAAACATTTTCTTCTGCTAATTCTAAGTTTATAGAGAGAGAAACGAGAGTCTCACCACTTTTCTTTACACTAGACCTTGCAGGCACTTGGTAAGAAGTCTTACCTTCTGCTAACTTTAGTCACGTATGGATGAAAGAGTTGGACCATAAAGAAAGCTGAGCAGCAAAGAATTGATGCTTTTGAACTGTGGTGTTGGAGAAGACTCTTGAGAGTCCCTTGGACTGCAAGGACATCAATCCAGTCAATCCTAAATGAAATCAATCCTGAATATTCATTGGAAGGACTGATGCTGAAGTTGAAGCTCCAGTACTTGGCCACCTGATGTGAAA
The DNA here is from genome assembly GCA_006408675.1 of Madoqua kirkii. Classification (NCBI taxonomy): domain Eukaryota; kingdom Metazoa; phylum Chordata; class Mammalia; order Artiodactyla; family Bovidae; genus Madoqua; species Madoqua kirkii. The sequence goes on from SJYC01066901.1 coordinate 5,312, forward strand.
ATCTGACTCATTAGAAAAGACCCTGATGCTGGGAAAGATTGATGGCAGGAGGAGAAGGGGACAACAGAGGATGAGATGGTTGGATGGCATCACGCACTCAGTGCACATCAGTTTGAGCAAACTCGGGGAGATGGTGAAGGACAGGAAAGCCTGACGTGCTGCAGTCCATGGGCTTGTAAAGAGCTGGACACAACTGAGTGACTGAAAAAAAAGAACAACAATCACCTTCGTCATATATCCCAAGTCTTCTCAGCTGCAGCTGTCTCAGGGTAGGAAGTAGGGACCAGCTAGCACTCTGGTGGCTCACCAACTTTCCAGGAGGAGAAAATTTCCCTCTTTCCTCTCTTGAGTTCTTATGGCTAGACTAATGATAAAATGAACACTGGAGTGGATTGCCATTTCCTTCTCCATGAGATCTTCCTGACCCAGGGACTGAACCCAGGTCTCTCGCATTGCAGGCAGATTCCATACTGTCTCAGCCCCAGGGTAGCAAGATGGACACAAGAGAGATTAACTGGAGAAAAAGAAACATGTTTTAATTCATGTGTACGGTGGTTTCATAGAAATACCAGCTAAGAAGTGGCCAAAGCAGGAAGCTTTTGTGCTTTTTAGTCAAGGAAACAATACATTTGTGAAGAATGGATAGGACAAAGAAACATAGCCTTTGGGTACTTAATCAGTGAAGAATCTAAAACAGAGTTTGGGCTTGTAAATTAAACAAGTAAAAAGGTTCTTGGCTTCATGTTCCCAATTTCTGGTGATAAGAGTGTCCTTCTACTTCTAGATACACAGAGGGCACTTGTTACATGAGAGATTTATTTCCTGCTTTAGGGAGACAGAGAGGAGAGTCAAACTGGCCCTCTTGCTTTGCCTCTTTCTACAGTAACTTTAATTCAAAGTAATCAATACACCATTGAGGCACATTTTGGACAGCCTGCCTGGGTTCCAAAACACTCAGCTACTCTCCAACTGTGCTCCATGTCTAGTCAGGAGGGACTGAGAACTGTGTGGTATGCTCGTAGTTGCCTGGTCTAATCTAGAAAAGAAGACAGACATTTAGAGTAGCTTCTGGGTACAAACTGATTCAGAAACAGAGGCTAAAACTGGGGCCTCAAAACTTCCCGGGTTGCCAGTATATGTTCTACTAATAAAATTATTTCACAGCCTTTAATATGGTTATTTCCACCAAAGAGAACAAAATATGTTATTTGTGGCTTCCATTTTACATAATTTCATAGTTACTTTTTTTTTTTTTTTAAAGAACTAGGACATAAGGCAGAGACTCCAAGTTTTAACCATTTGTTTGGGATTATTTTCAGGCATCTTCAGGAACTCTGATATTAAAAGTTTTAATTATTTGTACATAGCTTTTTTTTTTAACCTTAGAATTTAGATCTCTTGGACTCAAGTGGTTAAGTGTAATTTTTATTCTTTTTAAAGTAACACAACAGTTGAGAAACCTAGTGCATAAGCACAGTTGCATTTTATTTATTTTTCCTCTTGAAACTTACATTTCATCTTTGATAATTTAGAATGCCAAATGAATAAGAAAGTGTTTTAAACATTTCATTTTTATTAGAATTGTTTTTTGTGGTACAGCAATATTATAATCTCAGTTATCCTAACAGGCTTTTAAAAGAAAGCAGTTCTGTCTGCCAAGAAGGGAAGATCCAACGTTTAGAGAATGGTTATAAAGCAGAGAGGAGGAGAGTAGCTATTCCACCATGTATGTCATCAAACTCAGGTAGGCTCAGCTTTGATACCTTGTCTAACGGTGGCTTGAGCCTCAAGGGATGATTAAATTATGGTCTTTAAGAATGTTTATTGGTCGACTACTGGCTTCAGTATCAATAACCTCAGAGATGCAGATGATACCACAATTATGGCAGAAAGCAAAGAAGTACTAAAGAGCCTTTTGATGAAAGTGAAAGAGGAGAGTGAAAAAGTTGGTTTAAAACTCAACATTCAGAGAACTAAGATCATGGCATCTGGTCCCATCACTTCATGGCAAATAGATGGGGAAACAGTGGAAATAGTGACAGACTTTATTTCTTGGGCTCCAAAATCACTGCAGATGGTGACTGCAGCCATGAAAATAAAAGATGTTTGCTCTTTGAAAGAAAAGTTATGGCCAACCTAGATAGCATATTAAAAAGCAGAAACATTACTTTGCCAACAAAGTTCCGTCTAGTCAAAGCTATGGTTTTTCCAATAGTCATATATGGATGTGACAGTTGTACTATAAAGAAAGCTGAGCACTGAAAAATTGATGCTTTTGAACTGTGGTGTCAGAGAAGACTCTTTAAGAGTCCCTTGGACAGCAAGGAGATCCAACCAGCCCACCCTAAAGGAGATCAATCCTGAGTATTCATTGAAAGGATTGATGCTGAAGCTGAAACCCCAATACTTTGGCTACCTGATGTGAAGAACTGACTCACTGGAAAAGGCCCTGATGCTGGGAAAGATTGAAGGCAGGAGAAGGGGATGACAGAGGATAAGATGGTTGGATGGCATGGCTGACTCAATGGACATGAGTCTGAGTAAACTCTGGGAGTTGGTGATGGATAGTGAGGCCTGGTATGCTGCAGTCCGTAGTGTTGCAAAGAGCTGGACATGACTGAGCTGCTGAAGTGAACTGGACTGGCTTCATACAGTTTGGTGATTTTGTTGCAAAGTTAATTACTCATAATAAAGTGACTTAATAAAGCACTAATTTGGGGAAGTTTGTGTGAAATGTAAACTTGAGAAGTTATCCTTATGATTGTCCTTCATGACTGCCCTATTTACTCAGTTGTATTCTCTATACTTTGTCAGTGGGAGAGAATGGACTTATAGGAAAGAAGACAAGAATTTTGAATAGTGGGCTGGTGGCTCAGTGGTAAAGAATCTGCCTGCCAGTGCAGGAGATGTGGGATTGATCCTTGGTCTGGAAGATTCCACATACCGGGGAGACACTAAGCCCTTGTACCACAGCTACTGAGCCTGCATTCTATAACCTGGGAACCAAAATTAATGAGATCACTGCTCTGCAGATACTGAAGGCTGTGTGCCCTAGAGCCTGTGCTCAGCAACAGGAGAAGCCCCCGCAATGAGAAACCCTTGCACCGCTATGAAGAGTTGCCCCTACCGAAATCCCGAGTGCAGCAGCGAAGACCCAGCACAGCCCAAAATAAACAAAATTGTATGAAAAAGGAATTTTGAATAGTCCTGGTATATTTATGAAAATATTTTCTGTCCCACACATGAAAATGAATCAAAATGTTGAGAGCTACGGGTCCAATCTATTACATAACCTTGTACACTTGTGCTCTGTGTTGGGGCCAGCACCCTAGTAGAGCTAGGATTTCACAGTAGAATCTGACTCAGAGAGCCTAAGCACAAAATGAGTAATTAAGAGAGAAGACATATTACCTTTAAAAATCCTTTCCCTATCTTACGTAGAGCTCTATGGCTGTTTGTCTACCTTTAAAATTTAAACTATACCCCACCCCTAAAATTCACTTCTCTTTATCATTCACATAATTGGATTAGGAAGCTAATAACTTCATTTGTAGTGATGCCATCATTTTGCTGTCTTGGACTTTCTTGAAAGGGCAGGTGCTATTTACAGATAATTAAGCGTGTAGTAAATCCCCTTGGATGATGATATTCTAATGTTCATCTTATTAGATTGCTTGTTGTTCCCTTGCATTTGTTATTACTACTTGAGGGAACTTGATTTCTATAGGTTTCCCATCAGTTGTCTGGCTAGAGATTTTGTTGAATGCCTCCAATATTGGCAATTCCACTCACTTTTTTTTATGGCTAATTATCACCGACTTAATGGACATGAGTTTGTGTAGACTCTAGGAGTTGGTGATGGACAGGCAGGCCTGGCGTGCTGCGATTCATGGGGTCGCAAAGAATTGGACACAACTGAGTGACCCAACTGAACTGATGCTGTCTAATGAACCTATACATTAAAGTATGTTAAAAATGTGTTAAAAACTAAATTTATCTCCTAATTTTGACTGATTCTTTTCACACAATTAAATTTTATTATCTCATTTCCTTTTATTCCTTTATTTCTTCTAGGATTTTGTAACAGGTACATCTTTGTTGATATTACTTAAATTCTTCACTTAAAAATTTTGGCTTCTCATTTTCACTTGCTTCTTTCTGTTGTGGGATTATCTTCTAAACGTACAAGCTTTACCTTTGAAAGACTTTAGAACTTTTGTCATGATTTATTTCTGTTGCTGTAAAGCATAAGAGAGAAGACATATTACCTTTAAAAATCCTTTCCCTATCTTACGTAGAGCTCTATGGCTGTTTGTCTACCTTTAAAATTTAAACTATACCCCACCCCTAAAATTCACTTCTCTTTATCATTCACATAATCGGATTAGGAAGCTAATAACTTCATTTGTAGTGATGCCATCATTTTGCTGTCTTGGACTTTCTTGAAAGGGCAGGTGCTATTTACAGATAATTAAGCGTGTAGTAAATCCCCTTGGATGATGATATTCTAATGTTCATCTTATTAGATTGCTTGTTGTTCCCTTGCATTTGTTATTACTACTTGAGGGAACTTGATTTCTATAGGTTTCCCATCAGTTGTCTGGCTAGAGATTTTGTTGAATGCCTCCAATATTGGCAATTCCACTCACTTTTTTTTATGGCTAATTATCACCGACTTAATGGACATGAGTTTGTGTAGACTCTAGGAGTTGGTGATGGACAGGCAGGCCTGGCGTGCTGCGATTCATGGGGTCGCAAAGAATTGGACACAACTGAGTGACCCAACTGAACTGATGCTGTCTAATGAACCTATACATTAAAGTATGTTAAAAATGTGTTAAAAACTAAATTTATCTCCTAATTTTGACTGATTCTTTTCACACAATTAAATTTTATTATCTCATTTCCTTTTATTCCTTTATTTCTTCTAGGATTTTGTAACAGGTACATCTTTGTTGATATTACTTAAATTCTTCACTTAAAAATTTTGGCTTCTCATTTTCACTTGCTTCTTTCTGTTGTGGGATTATCTTCTAAACGTACAAGCTTTACCTTTGAAAGACTTTAGAACTTTTGTCATGATTTATTTCTGTTGCTGTAAAGCAGGAGAAGGCAATGGCAACCCACTCCAGTACTCTTACCTGGAAAATCCCATGGACGGAGGAGCCTGGGAGGCTGAAGTCCATGGGATCGCTAAGAATCCGGCACGACTGAGCGACTTTACTTTCACTTTTCACTTTCATGCATTTGAGAAGGAAATGGCAACCCACTACAGTGTTGTTGCCTGGAGAATCCCAGGAACAGAGGAGCCTAGTGGGCTGCCATTTGTTGGGTCGCACAGAGTCGGACGCGACTGAAGCGACTTACCAGCAGCAGCAGCAGCAGCAACAGCAGCAGCAGCAGCAAAGCGGCCAGTATAGACATCAGCACTTGTCTGCAGTTGCTCTGTTTTGACACTGGGTGGCCCAAATACACATAGAAGATTCTTGAAACTGTCTTAAATCTTTGCAGGCAACGTTTTGATCATGTTTGGATGACAGAAACCATTTTTGTTATACTAGAAATGGGAGGAAATTTTGTATGGAAATCCAGAGTTCGAATGGAGGAATTTCAGGGTTTGAGTTTGAGCTTTCTGGAAATAATTAAACGGGAACAATATGTAAAGTAAAAGAACAATGGACTGAGTGATACGAGTTTTTATTTATGCTCTGGAGTCAGATCCAATTGCAATTCTGGCTGCTCTCACTTTTTACCTGAATTGCTGGGCAGTTTACTTAATCTCTGAGCCTTAGTTTAGAAGTCAGAACATGAGATGTGTTTTATAAAAAACTACTATGAGAAGGAATGTATTAGTTTTCTTTCTTTTGTTTCCCATTTCTGAATAAAAACTTGTAAACTTGTCCTCTACTTAGTTTCAGTAAAAACAGTCTTTGATACATGATCAATTAATTCAGTGGATTTGACACTCCTTTCCCCGTATACTTAGCCACATTCTGTAGATGAAAACTATGGGTTATTAATAACTTGTTGGCAAATAATACAGGGAAATGGGATTCTGAGCTGAAGACTAGAAGGACCAGGCTCTTAAGCATTGTACTAAATCCTGACTTTCTTCTTGGTTTGTACCTTTGCTGTGTGATATCTTTTGTTCCGTGGTAAAGTGAGAGTCTGACTGCTTCCACAACCTTGCAGCGGGAAAGGGAGGGAGGTAGGAGGGCAAAAAGGGAGTGCGCGACCCCAGTAAACCAGGCAGGAAGAACGAGGATTGGAAGAAACACTGATTGTCCATGATTACTATGGGCGTGATAAAGTCAAGAGACAGATAATCTGGAGCTGGCAGCATTGGGAGAAGGCTGTGTATCACACTTCAGGTGTAGACTGAAGGACAACCAAATCTTTGTCATTTATGAAAATCATATGAATAAAGACAGCCAGTGACTTAAATCAGGTAAAGTTGTTAAAGACCCTAGACTTCCTACCTCAAACCAAAAGAGATTTTAATTTCTAATGGAGGAAGGGAGCAGTTTAGTAAGACAACACTCTTAATCCTGAAGATCCAGCCTTCTAACCTATACTGCTGAGACTGGTATGTTCATTACATGGACCATTAATTTCTCATAGGTCTGGATCTTGTTAGTCTCTGCCTAATCCTAACCCCATGATAGCTATTCATAATGATTTTGTAGCTACTTACTTGCTTCCTATTTAGTTCTAGAAATCATGAGACCTCCTGCCTACTATGATACTATAGTGTCTTTCCACCAGCAAGTGGTATATGTAAATAGTTTCTTGCTGCCTTATACTGCATGGGTCAAAAAGTTTGTTTGGGTTTTTCTATAAGATGGCATGAAAAACCCAAAAGAACTTTTCGGCCAACTAAATGCTATATAACTAACAGGTCCCAAAGGCCAGTATTCATAGAAACCAATGTTCAGTCCATTAATAAACAGAATGGATACAAATTAAGTGCAGTCAAAAATTAGTTTTCTCTTCCATTGCTTTGATGTCTCAGGTGCCTTGTGGGACACCTGCTTGGTCTGTGGAACTAATATGTATTAATATTTGGCCCATGAAATGATGGTATTTCCCTCTTAACTATCTGATAACAGTTTGTGTGTGTGTGTGTGTGTGTGTCTGCAGTTTTTGGTTGCTTCAGCTAGCCTCCTATCTTTAGAATTTTTCAGACAAGAAAGAGGTACTTCTCTCTAATTTCACATTTCCCCCCAAAACTACTGGGAAACAAATTTTAGATTCTCCTAAGGGTTCTTTGTCAGTCTGCTCAGCAAGCAACTGGCCAAGGAGTGAGACAAAATTGTCCACCCTATCTCATCCCTCCCTGTGGCTGACCTCAGGTTCACAAGGAATGAGGATGTCTAGACTTGGGCTCTATACCAATACAGTATGTAAGGTGTCATAGGGAAGGGCTCCTACTGGGTGCAGCATGAAGCTGACACCAGGTTTCTTTCTTAGCTACTCTGTCAATGTGGTCACCTTTTAGGGAAACTGTCTCTGTGCTTGTAACTGAAACAAGATGTTTACCAAGAGATGGGTCTTTTAGAGTCTAGGGTTTTTTTTTTTTGACCTTGGACTGACGTAACATTGATTGTGGAGAAGTGAAACTTCCCTGTACTCTAGGAACCACTGCAGTTCAGCTGTTGGAGGAAAGTGAACTTCTGTTGCTCTTCTCAAGTGGGGCTTCCTGCTAAAGTGTGCATAGAGGCAGCTGAATGTAGGAAATAGAAACAAGCAGGTGGGACTCTGTAGGTAAGCAGGACAAAAGACCTTGAGGAATGCATCTGAGTCCCTGCCTCTGGTGTGTGTGTGTGTGGTTGCAGTAATAAAGAAGACTTTATAAACCATGTCAGCATTTTCCAAGATTGCCAGTAGCTACTTGGACTCTAGTGCCTAGATGAATGTAATACCTGTGATTAGCAAGATGAAGGCCTAAAGTCATTATTATTGATATGAAAATAAATGTGACCATATATTGTTCCACAATTTTGTGAAGTGAGATCAGTTGTTCATCCATTCATGACTTTAGCTTTGGTAGATGAAACAAGAATGAACATGACTATGTACCTTCAAGAGCATATAGTCTAACATAGAGTAATCTATTAAAAATGACTCAATTACAACATATTGTGGTAAGTGTTAAGATAGAAGGAACTATTAGGTGTTTGGGAGTACGTAGGAGAAACAAGTTAATACAGTGGATTAAGGGAATTATGAATGATTTTTTGAGGAGATAACCCTTGTCCTGAGCCATAATGAATGAACTGGAATTAACCAGGTAGATTGTTTACAGATAAGGTGCATTTCAACCAACTGCATTTGGAAAGCCATTATAACAGGTATTACTCATCTCATTCTTTGGAGTATGGTAAAAAAAAATCAGGAACTAAACAAATAAAGTCTCTAAATAACCAGATTTGATGCTGTTACATCCATGTACCAAAGATGACATGATCTCTGACATATAAAACTAGCTGGTGATTTCTAGCTTAACCAATTAGATTTTTATAATACTGTTGATAAATCTGAATTGTAAATTAAAGCCTTGAGATTAATTCAATGGCTAATGTGGAAAGTATATAAAATCTTGGGAAATCTGTGCTTCTAGTGAGACAGAATTGTAGAAACATGTTCCAGTGTATTGGTGTAAAGCTGTTGGATGGACTGTATCTTTTAAATTGATCATGGGAACAGTCCAGGGACCCCATAATTTGGGAAAACTTTTTGTTTGTACTCAAGACAGGTGTCCTTTAATCTATAATGGGAATACTCTGCTGTGCACAAGTCAGTCCACAATACACCTGCTGGATTAAGCTACTGTGCAAGATGCTAGCTATCGTACTAGATTGAAAAATTGAACACAAAACCTTTTCCCCGCTCTTTAACGTGTTGTTTTCAGTTCTACCCATTAGGAGATGAAGTCCTTCTTCCCTCCTTGAATTTGGGCTGGCCTGATGAACTGCCTAGCCAAGAGGACTGTAGCAAACATGTGAGCGAAGACTTGGAAAGTGCTGGGTATTGAGGCTTCCCCTATTGCTACTCTTAGAAGCCTGTGATTGCCACCGTGTTAAATGAGAAGAGACAAGCAGCTTATTTACTCTCCAGTTCTCCTGGTTGTGGTCAGTCAATGGAGTGAGGCACTATATTGCTGGTTAACTGTGGCACAAGAGTAAGCTCAGCTGAGTCCAGAAACAGCCCAGCTGAGCCTAGATGCACTCAACCCAAATTGCCAATCCCACAGAAATGCAAACTAATAAATACCTGTTCTCTAAGCCACTAATGGTTGGAGCGGTTTGTTGCATTTGGCTCCATACCCCACGAAGGGCAGTGCCTATGTACTCCTGCCTTTGTACTTTCTCTTACAGCTCCGTGGAGTTCTCTTCGTTTATCACCATGGCTTCAGTCTGTTCACTTGACCGATTCGGTTTCCTGATTATTGACTACAATGTATTTATATTTATTGTATGTTAGGTACTATGCTAGGTGATGGGGATTCTAAAAGTTAATAATGTACACATGCCACCTTGAGTGAGTGAAAGTCGCTCAGTCGTGTCCAGCTACTTTTGACCCCATGGACTATACAGTCCATGGAATTCTCTAGGCCAGAATACTGGAGTGGTTAGCCATTCCCTTCCCAGGGGATCTTCCCAACCCAGGGATTGAACCCCGGCCTCCCACACTGCAGGCAGATTCTTTATCAGCTGAGCCACCAAATGGATTCTGTGCTCCTTCTGTGTACCTGATTCACGAAAACAAAAGTGAGTGATAGAGACATTACTGAAAAAGATGGAATGAGGTGATTAGCACCAAGTAAACAAAACAAAAGGAGACAGTGGGGAATAAGTGGCACTCCTCTTGGTTCATACAAAAGAAATCAGAACTGTTTGCTCATTTGTTTTAATATCCTAGACCCTCAGAGCACTGAGGGAAGCTGGTGCTTGTTTTTCTTCTCTCTCTCCCACAAATAACTTCTTTCTATTCTTACTAATGTACCCATGTTCTTTGTTTTTTTCCATGCATGATGCATGCTAAGTCACTTCAGTACTGTCCGACTCTCTGTGACCCTATGGATTGTAGCCTGCCAGGCTTCTCTGTCCATGGGACTCTTCAGGCAAGAGTGATGGAGTGGGTTGTCATGCCCTCCTCCAGGGGATATTCCTGACCCAAAGATCGAACCTGAGTCTCATGTCCCCTGCATTGGAGATGGGTTCTTTACCACTAGTGCCACTGGGAAGCTCAAGTTTTTTTTTTTTTCCCCATATCCAGGTTCAGATGATTTTCATTTCCCTGTAATATAGTAGATAGCCTATTTTAGTGGTGGTGCTGGGAAGGGTAGGAAAAAAAAAACCAAGGGGCTTCCCTTGTGTCTCAGTGGTAAAGAATATGCCTGCCAATTCAGGGGACACAAGTTCAGTCTCTGATCCAGGAAGATCCCACATGCCGCAGAGCAATTAAGCCCCTGTGCCACAACCACTGAAGCCTGCGTGCCCTAGAACCCATGCTCCACAACAAGAGAAGCTGCTGCAATGAGAAGCTTGAGCACTGCAACTAAAGAGTAGCCCTGATTACTGCAACTAGAGAAAAGCCCCAAGTTGCAGTGAAGATCCAGCACAGACAAAAACAAATAGATTAAAAAAAATTAAAGCCAAAACCAAACCAAAAACTGGTTTTGAATTCAAGTAGATCCATCCGGTTTGATTTCCAGCTCTGCCACTTAATCACAGTGAAACTGTCTCAATTTTTTTTTTAAAAATGTGTAAAATGGGGTTATATCATGTACTTTGATATAAATGGTAAAGAATCTGCCTGCAATGCAGGAGACCTAGATTCAATCCTTGGGTCAGGAAGATCCCCTGGAAAAGGGAATGGCCACCCATTCCAGTATTCTGGCTTGGAGGATTCCATGGACAGAGGAGCCTGGTGGGCTACAATCCACCAGAGGCAGAGAGTCAGACATGACTGAGCAACTAACATACACACACATTGTGTACTTTATGGCATGTTGTGAGGACTTAGGAATTTGAGATTTTTTTTTTTTAATAGAAAGCCTCTAGCAGAAAGCTTAAAGTGCCCCAAAGTGATGTTTCAGTAAACTCTCAGAATGTGAAGAGCTGTACATGGAGTTGCTATCAGTGAAGTTCTGCATTACAAGTAATTATTTTTTTACTGCTTATATGGGATGAGGCAGCAGTTTAAATAAACAGATGATTACAAATATCACCTCAAGATTTCTGTTAAACTGGGACATATTTGCTGCTTTGTTTCAGAGGGAAAACAAAATACTTGATTTCAAAGTCTGGGAGGTGCTGGAAATAGGAAAACCTTAATCTAAAAATCATCAGAAATTATCTAAATATTTACAAAAAGTACAAAGGCTACTATAGAATTATGAGTTTGGATAAGAAATTCTATTATATTTTGTAATTAACTTATACATTTGTTCTCTTTATGAACTTCTTTTCTATATTTTTGTAAAAACATATGGGTTTAATATAGAAAATAAGGATGAAATGGTATACATTTTAACAATAAAATACAAATTTAGCAATATGAAGAAAATGATAGATTTTCCTATAGTCACTGAGAACTACTGAGTTAGACGCTAGGAGGATTATAAAGTATGCTTTATATTTCTTGTAAGAAAGGAAAGCCAGCCTTCTAAAACGATTTTGTAAACGGCTACTCCTCCCAGCACAGAGCCCAGGTTCCCAGTCATTCCTGCTTGGATTCCATCCCACTACTTAACACAGCTGATTGAGAATTACTGTAGGACCGGCAGGGAAGTGGTAGTGCCAAGTGTCTCAAAGTGTGAACCTTGCTTCCTGGGGAAAGCTCCTAGGCAAGAGGAACAAACTAAAAATATCTGACCATATGATATGGATCTTTTGAAAGAGACCAGGTGAGGGTACCTCAAATGATTAACATGTATTTGACTGATTCAAATCTACTCTAGTGCAATTAGCTAAAAGAATAAAACTACATTATTTAGTTTTGGCTCGTGTGTGTGTGTGTGTGCATTCATGCATGTGCATGTGTGTGTACGTGTGCCATGAGGACTTCCCAGGTGGCACAGTGGTAAAGAATCCACCTGCAATGCAGGAGATACAGAAGACATGGGTTCCAACCCTGGGTAGGGAAGATCGCCTGGAGAAGGAAGTGGCAGTCCACTCCAGTATTCTTGCCTGGAAGATTCCGTGGACAGAGGAGCGCGGCAGGCTGCCCTCCATGAGATTACAAAGAGTCATACGTGACTGCGCACACACGCACATGTGTCATGCTATTATTCAAACGAAAGGGTAAAACTACACTGTACCAGGAAATAGCAAATATGACAGTATTTTACAGCACAGCATCATAGAAAATCCCATGCAATGCTGTAGAGTGGACAGTAAACTCACCAGACACTGTATATCACCCAAAGTGTCCAGGAAACCGCAATCAGAAAGCTGAATTTGGCTTTACAAACATTCACTCCTTGTTTTAAATGACTTCAATTAGTTTAAGCTATTTTTAAAAATTTATTATTTTATTTTATTTTTTTAATACTTTATTCTACTTTACAATACTGTATTGGTTTTGCCATACATTGACATGAATCAGCCACAGGTGTACACAATCTTCGCCCAATGCCGAACCCCCCTCCCACCTCCCACCCCATATCATCTCCCCGGATCATCCTGTGTACCAGCCCCAATCATCCTGTATCCTATATTGAACATAGACTGGCGCTTCTTTTCTTGTATAATAGTATACATGTTTCAGTGCCATTCTCCCACATCATCCCACCCTCTCCCTCAGAGGCCAAAAGTCTGTTCTATACCTCTGTGTCTCTTTTGTTGTCTCACATACATGGTCATCATTACTATCTTTCTAAATTCCATATATATGTGTCAGTATACTGTATTGGTGTTTTTCTTTCTGGCTTAATTCACTCTGTAAAATCAGCTCCAGTTTCATCCATCTCATTAGAACTGAGTCAAATTTATTCTTTTTAAGGGCTGAGTAATACTCCATC
>SJYC01066902.1:0-60949 GCA_006408675.1 Madoqua kirkii
CATGTTTCAATGCCATTCTCCCAAATCATCCCATCCTCTCCCTCTCCCTCTGAGGCCAAAAGTCCATTCTATATGTCTGTGTCTCTTCTGTTGTCTCACATACAGTGTCATCATTACTATCCTTCTAAATTCCATATATATGTGTCAGTATACTGTATTGGTGTTTTTCTTTCTGGCTTAATTCACTCTGTAAAATCAGCTCCAGTTTCATCCATCTCATTAGAACTGATTCAAATGTATTCTTTTTAAGGGCTGAGTAATACTCCATTGTGTATATGTACCACTGCTTTCTTATCCATTCATCTGCTGATGGACATCTAGGTTGTTTTCATGTCCTGGCTATTATAAACAATGGTGCAATGAACATTGGGGTACATGTGTCTCTTTCACTTCTGGTTTCCTTGGTGTGTATGCCCAGCAGTGGGATTGCTGGGTTATAAGGCAGTTTTATTTGCAATTTTTAAAGGAATCTCCACACTGTTTTCCATAGTGGCTGTACTAGTTTGCATTCCCACCAACAGTGTAAGAGGGTCCCTTTTCTCCACACCCTCTCTAGCATTTATTGCTTGTAGACTTTTTCTTTTAATTTCAAAACTTTATTCTATTTTACAACACTGTAATGGTTTTGCCATACACTGACATGAATCAGCCACAGGTGTACACGATCTTCCAATGCCTAAGCCCCCTCCCACCTCCCACCCCATACCATCTCCCCAGATCACCCTGTACACCAGCCCCAAGCATCCTGTATCCTGCATTGAACATAGACTTTTGGATCACAGCCATTCTGACCAATGTGAAATGGTACCTCACTGTGGTCTTGATTTGCATTTCTCTGATAATGAGTGATGTTGAGCATCTTTTCATGTGTTTGTTAGCCATCCATATGTCTTCTTTGGAGAAATGCCTATTTAGTTCTTTGGCCCATTTTTTGATTAAAAATATGGAATGCTTCACAAATTTGCCTGTCATCCTTGCGCAGGGGCCATGCTAATCTTCTCTGTATCGTTCCAACTTTAGTATATGTGCTGCCGAAGCAAGCACTAAGCTATTTTTTTAAATAAATTCTTTTCTTTCTTTAACCCTAAACTAAATTAATTATCACATTAAAATAGAACTACTCCAAAAATTCAGAGTGAATGGAAAGGAGTTTAGTAAAAACTTGAATACATTTAAAAATAATTTTTAAATGGAAGTTTTGTTTTCCTGGTTATTTTTACTATTTACTTTAAAATTTTTATACATTTTTTAAAGGTTACTTTTCACTTACAGTTATTACAAACTATTGCCTGTGTTCTTATGGTTTCCCAGGTGGTGCTAGTGGTAAAGAACCTGCCTGCCAATGCAGGAGACGTAAGAGACATGGGTTCGAACCTTGGCTTGGAAAGATCCCCTGGAGAAGGGAATGGCAACCCACTGCAGAATTCTTGCTTAGAGAATCCCATGGACAGAGGAGCCTGGTGGGCTGCAGTCCATGGAGTCACAAAGAGTTGGCCATGACTGAGCAAACATGTACACTGGGTGTAGTCTTGGTGTTGTACAACACATCCTTGACTCTGCTTTAGACCCAATAATTTGTACCTCTCTTTCCCTCAGCCATGAATGGCCCTTCTCCTCCCCTTCCTGATACCTTGCTTGTTCTCTATATCTGTGGGTCTGCTTCTTGTTTGTTATATTCACTAGTTTCATGTATCAGGAACTGTGGTGTTGGAGAAGCCTCTTGAGAGTCCCTTGGACTGCAAGGAGATCCAACCAGTCCATTCTGAAGGAGATCAGCCCTGGGTGTTCTTTGGAAGGAATGATGCTAAAGCTGAAACTCCAGTACTTTGGCCACCTCATGCGAAGAGTTGGCTCACTGGAAAAGACTCTGATGCTGGGAGGGATTGGGGGCAGGAGGAGAAGAAGATGACTGAGGATGAGATGGCTGGATGGCATCACTGACTCGATGGACTTGAGTCTGGGTGAACTCCAGGAGATGGTGATGGACAGGGAGGCCTGGAGTGCTGCGATTCATGGGGTTGCAGAGAGTTGACTGAGCTACTGAAATGAACTGAACTGAAAGAAATATTTTGAATGAAAACTTTCAAATAGTTCACAAAATCTAAATTATTAATGTTACAGATGGGCCTTAGCTTTAACTTGACCAATGTCACAAAATATTGTAACATCTGTGACACTATCTTACTGAATCAAACTTGTGTCTACTCCCTCTGGTTTAGTAAAGCCAATCTACTGGCTCTGGGTTGTGGTGAAGGAAAGAGCAATGTTTATTGTAGGCACCAGAGAAGGAGTGCCCGTGTTGTTGCTCAAGAAACCCATAGCTCCTTGTCTGATGCCTACAATAATCACTGTGTTTTCACTTACCACAACCGAGTGTCAGTAGATTGGCTTTACTGCCCAAGGGTGAGTGGACCCAAGTTTTGGTTTGGTAATACTACTTATTAAAACAATCGCCCCAGCTGAGTACAATTCAAGATGGCTAAAAAGTGAAACTATGTTCCATATTTCTTTGTAAATGTGGTAACCAGTATTACTTATATTTATAACTGATGAAAGGACTATGTGACAGTCTGTCAATGGTTTTAGTGTATTAGAGCTATAAAAGCACAAAACTTTAAAGCTGGAGGGAATTTAGTCACCTTGACAATGATCAGTTTAGTTTTAAATAAGGTATGGATATTGGCTCCAAAGCAAGATCTGTGAGTTATCGCTAGATATAAGGGGTTTGTTAGAGTTCCTGGATCCATCAGGATCATTTCTTTGTTTTAGATTTTCTTTTTCCAAATTCATTATTCATACTTATTCATTTTTGCATAATCCTCTAGTCACTAGACTAAAGTTTTGCTCATGGCCAGACTTAATCAAATTGAACCTTAGAAGACTCTTCATTTGAGCCCTTATGCCTACTGTTGAAGTCAGCCCTCAAACTGACCAAACCTGTAAGGACATGACCTTTCAGCATTTTGCTATGAAAGTTCTGTAAAGACTGTAAGATTCCTTTATCAAAGACACTGCTTAACTAGGCCTTCGGTACAAATCCTGTCTATAAATAAATTAAAGGTTGAAATCTGTAAAACCAAAAAAACTCTCTGAAGCCAGATTCTCTTCCTTGTGGAAAAGTTACAACCTGTATAGCGTACTAACCCGGACTCCCCTCTAGAGGGAGACATAGTCCAGCTTTTATACCAATTGCTGCCCTCTCATTTTTTACTGCCTCTTTCTTTTTCTACAAGACCGCAGTTTGCTCTCAGAAGCAGGTGCGGCTGCTGAACAGAGGTGGCTATTGGGAAGAGAGATCGAGAAAGGCGACGCCGCCGGGTCCTGCCCTCGCATTTTCTAGCTTAACTCCACCTGGAGTGTTGGCACCTGTTTTCTCCCTGCGTTGTCCTTGCACCACACAGGGAAGCCAGTCATTCCGAACTCCCTGGACTTCCAGGCTGGGTGGAATAAGGGGTCCGGGTAGAACAGGGGATTTTGTCCTCTACGGTGACTTTCTAAAAGGGGCCCACTAGTGTGTTTTTGACAGTGCAGCACCTAGGGTGCGATGCAGAGAGGAGGCTTCGGTTACTAAACTGCTTCTTTCTACTCTGGGGATCTGATTTGTTTCCTCCGCCTTCTCCCCCGCCTCATCTCTCTCCCGTTATTTAGCGAATTGACACAGACAGCACCTGCTCGCTGGTGTTAGATGTTGGAGCTCGCACCTTCTCGGTGGTGACGGTGCCAGCGTACTGGGGACAGAGGGACAGCGGCGATTTTCCCCCCATCCAGCCCATGATGCCTAGAGGAGCAGCGGCTGGGCTGCGTGGGACTCTGCCCGCAGCACTTCGAGGCGGGATTGAGGGGCTGCAGCTGGCTAGGAGTTGCTGTTAAGTGGACTTGGCGCCAGTCTCGGAACCAGCATCAGCTGAGACCTATCTGCTAAAAGCCGGAACACAAGCCCCTGCCTGCATCGAGCAACTCCAGCGTCTTGAGGGCGGAGGACAGCGAGCTCGGAGCCTCTCCTCTGTCCTATCCCGAACCTCCCCAGCCACTCTCGCACGCCGGAGACCCGGGACCTGCGAGAGCTGGGGAACTGGAGAAGTACGCTGCTTTCCTGAAGGTGAATTGTTCTGTCCAATTGCCTTTCCCCAGAGAGCAAAAGGGAGGGCGGGAGAGAAGGAACTGAGGATGTGTGCGTGTGTATCTGTGTGAGACGACGTGCAGCGAGAGGAAAAGTCGTTACTAGGCGTTTTAAAAGCAAACAAATCAGAGATGGATAGCAGCGGCGATTGCTGCGAGACCGCCTTGATTCTCGCAGTGTGAGGAGCTGAGCGCACCGCGCGCATCCGGCGAGGACGGCGGGCGACCGCGGGCGCTGGCGAGGGCTGGGCACTTTGGCTTCCGCGCTAGTCCACAAATCTTTTGATTACTTTGACTCGTGAAAAACGAGAGGAGGAAAGAGACGAGGCTCCCGCACGTCATCCTCCACCCACTTTAAGGGGATTCCAGTTTGGATGTCAAGAGATTCCTGAACCCTTTTTGCTATCGGAGGAGGAAACACGCGCGCGCGCACACATACACACACGCACGCTCGGGGCCACACTCACACGCCCTCCACTAGCACACACCTCCAGACTTCGGTTCCCTATGCCCCAGAACGGTAACGGCGGATTGGCATCTTGGAAGCGATGCGAGAGCGATAAGGCTGGCGCGGGTTCGCGGAAGCTGCAGGAGCATCGCTAGGTGTTGCCGCCACCAGGAAGCCGGGCTGCAGGTAGGTGCCGGCCGCGCCTCCCGCCGGCGCTGGGGGCTCGCGCGGCAGCCGGAGGACCTGGGGGTCGGGGGCTGTAGGGAGCTCGCCCGGGGACAGCGAGGGGCTGATAGCAGATGCTAGCTGGGCGGCCCGGGTAGGGGCGGGAGTACAGGAAAGCCGAGGGGGTCAGAGCAAGCGAAGGAGGTTCCGAGAGCCTTGCCCTTCCTCTCTTCTCTCTCTTCTCTGCCCCATTTCTCCTAACACAGAGAGCCACCCGGCCGAGGACTGAAGTGGGTCTTAATTCTATCCCTCTACCTAACCAATTTCGGTTGGTAATCATTTTGGACTCCTAATAAGAAGCTGGGGGTCATGTATAAGGGATCCTGACATCAATAGCGTTTCAGGTCGTCTTTCTGAAATCCCCCACTTTCTACTTCTGATTATTTCTCGGGCCTGTCTGCAGAAGGTGGATGTTTCAATGAGGCGATTGCTTTCCCCACCTCTGACTGTTTTCATAAAGAATCATCTGGATAAGTTCTGGCGCCGTGTCTCCGTAAAGGCTTTACTTAGATTTGGTAGCCGACACTTTACTACTGAGATAAAGATCTAGTAAAGGATACTATGGGAGAGGTTTAGGGCAAAGATCATTTTAGGAATAGCGTTCAGTAAACAAAGCAAAACACAGCTTCAAGAAACTAACGGTTTTTCATTTGTTTCCGGATGGATGTCCCCACAATCTTGCTAATACTACAGGTTTTTCTGACCTACTGCTTGCCTGGCCCTTCCCTCTTCTATTCCAGAAGGCCAGGTTCCACCAAAAAGTGTTATCTTTAGGGCACTGTCAGTGGGGAACGTGTTATTTCCAGAAACTGCCTTTGCAAAGGAAAGTTTGAGGTCCATCGCCCTCTTTTCCCTAGAACTGCAGGCTGAACTATCTAGCCTCCACATAAAGGGGACGAACTGTCGGTGCTTGAGAGCCCCTGAATAGATGTGAAGCTTTCCCAGTCAGTGAGTCAATGTTCCACTTCCTGAGCGAATGTTAAACAATTGCCTGGAGCATGTGGAATCACAGGTGTAGTCACTACAGTAACTAGCTAGCCTCTCTTCACCTGGTGCTGGGTGAGTTGGGCTTGTGGCCATAAGACAGAGAATAATCTTTTTGAGAGTGTTAAATACCGTCTTGAGTTTTGCAAGCTCTGTTCTTGAAAAAACAAAGCCAAACCTGTATGCAACCTTTGCTCTGAAAAGTAACCCCAAAGCAGCCAGTGTATACGGGTCTTTTACTCATGACAAGATGAATTTTAATGACTATTGACTGCATGATAATTATCTGATTCCTGTCTTCCCCAACTAGATTGTCTGAGACATCAGCATTCAGACTGTTATCAATTAACACTTTAAAACTGATCTATTAGGCAGTGTAAGTTAAGACAAATGAGTAATTAATTTAAGATTTCTGTGTAAAGTGCTAAATGGCAATAACTAGCAGAGGAGACTGAAAGCACTTGTAAACCCTTTAAAAACCAGGCATTAAGATTATTTGTATTTATTCCAGCCTTCCCATGTTAGCACATGTACTCTCGACTGGTGAATCTTTTACAGTTTCAAATCTCACACCTAAGATTATTAAAAATGATCAGACACATTTAATCTTCTCTCTTCCTACTTTATACTGTTTTGGATCACCTCTTGGGTCAGTTGTTTGCATACTGACCTTTGTAGAATCCTAATTTTTAAAGTCATCACTAGCCATTGAAAGGCCATTACTAACCACACTGGAGTCTATTTTATTTTCACTTTCTTAACTTTCAGTGAAAAAAACTGGGTTACATTATTTATAGATATAATACTAGAGAACAGTGTTACACTGCCAACTGACTTCTTAGATACAGTGACTTTTAAGAGGCAGAACACAGTTTTAGTGTTTTTTTTTTTTCAAGTTAGGTTTTTATTTTGAGACTGGAATCTTGATTCTTGCCTTTAACAGTTTTATAGCTTAGGGTGCTTGAACTTACCTATTTATACATAGTGCTATGACGTATGTCTCTTAAGGAAGAACCAAAAAACTTGGCATAAAAGCAAACAACTATAGTGTTACAAGTTGTGCTAAAAAGGAACCTAAAGTTACTGAGTTTATGTGATTTTAAAGTTGCAAAGTATTAGCTATTTTAAGTGACAGACTGGAGAGTGGAGATTCACTGAGATACCATGGATCTATGTCAAGAAAGGTACATATTTCTTGAAGACTGCATTATAGTATTTACTAAATGCCAAGTTATAAAATGTCATAACACAGCTGTAAAAAGATATGGTTTTAGACATGGCCACTTTTCCTTTTTAAAAATTTATGGAGTGATGAAACTTAGGGGGTGATAGGTTTTATGGAAATTATTTTATATAGTATCGAAATTTAGTGGTCCCGAATTCTGTATCTTCAATATAGTATTTTGATTCTTTTACCAAGTGTTTTTGAGTATTGAAATGTTGAAGGTACATTTTAGGATTGATTTATCACTAATTGCAAGTTATGGATTATCCTGTATAGATAGGCTAATATGTGCTTCTCTAGCATTTTCCAGGCTTTTTTTTTTTTTTAAATCATGAGCTCTGACAAAAGGTACTGTCAGATTCTGCCCAAATTCAGCTGTGGTAGCAAACTGATGGGCGTTTGCCTCTCTAATGCATGTCCCAAACTAAGAATGTTCTAAAGTGTCATCAGTTTATTTCTAATATATCTGGGACGATGAAACAACCAGAGTGCAAACAGTTCATTGCCCCTGCTTTTACTTCTCCAGTATTTTATTAGGGGTGCCTCATTAAGTCGCATTATTCTGCGGCTGTTTTGTTCGTTGAAGATTCAAGTAAAAATAAGGACTTGACTGTGCAATGCAGTTTTGTTTTCTAGGTGAAAAACCATAAGTTGAAGTAAAATAAGCATCTAACATAGTCCCTTTTGGTCTATACCTGACATTTACAAATGCGGTTCATCAACCTGTTATTTGTAGGGCTCCATCAAAACAAAGAGAAAGAAATGCATTAACACCCTGTTTCTAGATATGAAGGCCAAACCAGCTGCATCAACCTCATATCTGGTCCACAAACCTGCACAGTGTTTCCTGAAATATATATTGTTTATGAAACATTGATTTTAATGCCAGGTAATACAGTGAATTTGCCATTTTGTTTGAAAATTCTTTGATTTATTTTGAACTACTTGGAGCACATGGAACTGTACCACTGAAAGAGTAGTGTATTCTCACAATGAGTCTTTTTAGAGAACAGTCTTACTTTAGGTTTAGAATGCAGTCTGAAATAAGGGAGCGGGCAAGTCAGGCCTAGCAAACAGTAGCCTAGGAGTTGGTTTTGGTGTTTAAGTTGTCATTGACCACTGGTAATTTTTAGGAAGTCTGATTCTGTTCATTTGGCACAATGAGTCAGTGCCCTTGTCAATGAAATTTAGCTAATAGTTTTTGTCTTCTCCTCATTCTTGACAGAAATTTAAAAAGAATGGTTAGACTTAATTCGAATGTGAAGAAAAATGGTATTTAAGTACTTTTTTCTGGCAATATGACTCTAATCTCTACTTCTATATGTTTGCATATGTACATGCATACACACATATGCATTTAATGGGACCCGTGTATTGAAGGGGAGAGAAGGCCTTTAAAAAAAGGTCTACATTTTAAAGGTACCTAATATTTCACTCTTTTACATGATTTGACCTACAGTGCAACAGTAGCTGTCATTTAACAAGGTTGCTTATAATTGAGCTTTAATCTTTGAGCCACTGTTGCAGGCAGTATTTTTTTCTCTTCAGTTCTCTTTTGGAGATATTTTTATTCATTAGGCTACAAATGCAAAAAATCAATTTTGTCCTCTGTGTAAGGGCTTTTTAGAATGTGTTTATTGACACCATGAGTGGCAATCTCAGCACATTTTAAACAGTGAATATATCTATATTCTTTTTGTTAAATATGTACCTCTGCAGTCAAAACACAAACTGTGCATTACATGAGAGAATGCTATTTTGGTTTCAAATGGTATCTATAAAATTTCCAGAAACATACTGATATCACACTCCAAGTTTGTTAAATTTCCTAGTCCCAGCCACTTCCAATGTGTGTACTACATGTATGTGTTGGGTTTTACCCTATACTATAAGTGTAGGCCACCTAGTGATTGGAATTAGTGAAAATTTTATGCAGTTGATTTTTATTAACATTTAAAAAATAGAAGACTTTCAGGTTACTTGGGATTCATATAAGACATGAATATATAAGTTATAAGGAGAGTATTCCATTTTATTCACAATTATCCATATGGGGTATATAATAAAACTTGGGAATCGGAGCTTATATGCTTTTATTTGATAAAGTCCTTTTAATCACTTCCTTTAGTCTCCTAAATTGCTCCATAGCACCTGTAATTATTTTATGATTTACCCTGAATGGCCAGTTAGAGAAGGTACATCTCCCTTTTCCCTAGCAATAGCCCAAACATACTTATTCAATTACATTTATATTTATAGTTCTCCTTTTACACAGTAGATTTTAGAAACATTTTATATATAGAGAGATTGGATAATGTGATAATGCTGCCTTCTTAGCAATTATAGTGGTAGGCTGAATTTAGTACTTTGACAAAATGGGGACAATCAGCCCAACAAGTTTCCTTTGCTCTTTTATCTTCTTGAGCTACATAAAGCTAAATCTTCATATAAAGCCTGGAGAATGCAAAGTAGCTTTTGATGAATGCAAGGTTTGTTTTACTAAATATTTTTGAGCTTTTTCCCTGCTATGATCTAGTCACTGTATGACTGCATGCATGTGAATGGGCAACTGTGTTGACCTTTAAAGGTCTGCAAAGATTCTAAGCCTTACCATTTGCATTGTTAATTGCCTATGGCCTCCTGTTGCTGCATATGGAGCTTTCTGTTGAGTTTAATAATACAGAACAGATTATGAAGCTAGCAGATTATACAGCTCCTTATAAGTGAATTCATGAAGATATCCATGGTAGGCACTGTGACAGAAGATTTTTTGAAAAAGTGTATATGTGCTTTAAAGTTAAAATTTTTGAGCAGAGTCACCTGGGCTATGAGAAGACAGATTATTTCTGGTACAAAAAACTGATCATTGAAAATTATTTTTGTGTGAAAATAAAAACTGTGCTTTGGTTTTATTTGACTCTGACTGAGTTTTCACTCTCAACATTCTTCTTGGAAATCCACAAAAGAATTGTACTTAAATACTGGAGAAAACATAGACTTGTCCTTTCCTGCTCTGTTACAGTAAAGACCATCTAGATGAGAAAAGCAAGGTGTGTTATTTGTCCTAGTTTGCATTATCCTGGCTTTGTTTTTTGACTTTATAGTTGGAGTAAGCAAAGACAGGCAGCTACAAAAGGGTTATGTGGTCATAGGAATAGTAATAATGAAATCTCAGTATGGAAATCCACAAAAGAATTGTACTTAAATACTGGAGAAAACATAGACTTGTCCTTTCCTGCTCTGTTACAGTAAAGACCATCTAGATGAGAAAAGCAAGGTGTGTTATTTGTCCTAGTTTGCATTATCCTGGCTTTGTTTTTTGACTTTATAGTTGGAGTAAGCAAAGACAGGCAGCTACAAAAGGGTTATGTGGTCATAGGAATAGTAATAACGAAATCTCAGTCTAGTAATAGAACACTGAGACTGTTAGAATATGTTCTTCAAGATAACAAGCCCTTTAAATCCCTAGAACTTATGTCTACTCAAATAATAGTGCTTTGTGCATTGATGTAGCCAGTTTGGGACTGCTCAGATCAGTCAAGAATTCAGAAGTGGTCAATTCAGATCATTTGAGGAAAGCAACATATATACTTATATTTTTAGTTTATATTAGTTTATGACAGTTCCAAATTATTTAAGGTAAACAACCTAATTATTGTTACTACTTCCTTCTTAGTTTAGTTTTACCTTTTCGTAGGGGTGTGATGGATGGCACACTCAAATTTGTTGGTTCTGAAGAGTTTAGTAAATTCTTCTTAGAATGGCCATCAGACATAGCAGCAGCAGTGACCTGGTCCTGCTTTGGTTTGTATTTTCTTCAGAAAGTTGGCTTGAATTGAGTGAAACAGTTCTAACTTTAGTTTTCTTTCATGGCATATAAGGAGAAAGGAGGTAGATGATCTACCTTTTAGGCAGGCAATCCAAAGGCCAAGGGTATTGACATCTCAGACTCTGGAAACAGAGGCCCCATTTTGGGCAGCTTTAAGTTCAAGGAAAATTCTAGCCTATTTTTTTTTCTCTAGCTTTAGGTCCTGAAATGTTATATCACAGTAGTTTCCTGCTAAGAAGCATATTTAGCATTTGTCGCAAACTTCTTTTAGATTGATTGTTGGTGTGTGTATAAATACACCAGAACTGGGTCAAAATTTAGACTTTGCTATTTGAAGATATATTTGCTCATCACATTATTTGTTGAGGGGTTAAAATTCATTGGCTTGCATTTTGGTTAGCATATAAATTTTGAACATGATTTTTATAAAACCCGTGTGGTACTGTGGTGAGAGCTCTGGAAATTCTTTTGTAGCTCTACCAATAAATAACCACACAAGCATAAGAAAATCACTTCTCTGTGCCTTAGTTTCTCAGCAATATATTTTCTTCATTCAAGTTTTCAAGATAATTAAAAATGTATTTTTTGCTGTGTCCTGACCTATTAAGCTTCATGGTGTGGGAAATGTAACCTCTGAGCCACCAGGTAAGCCCAATAATGTTGCAGTATGTGCCTTTATTTAGAAAGTCAAGAGATGGCTAGCACAGAAAGTTCCTGGAACCCAGTAAATGTTCCAGAAATGCTTTTCAGTAAGCAATTTGTCAAAATTAAGTTTTATATGGTTGGGATGGTGATGATGTTAATGATGATTATGAGGACAACTAAAGACTGTAGATGAAGGGACACAAAATTGAATCAGACTCTTATTCTGTTTATCTATTTTTCCTAATCTGCATGATGCTTTTTTGTTGTGGAACAAGTTGTTAACAGGTGTTGAATCTTTGGTTTGTTGGAGTTACATGTCTCTTCTCTACTGCTGGTTTTCAGAGTCACCGAAAGAAAATGATTTGGTTGATTAACCCAAACAGAACTAGGTTAACAAATGAATAATCTTCATATACCTATTGATAATTAAACACCTTTATTCAAAAATCTGCATGTGAACTTTGGACAATTTATAATCCTTCATAGACCTATTCAATTTCT
Organism: Madoqua kirkii; assembly: GCA_006408675.1. Lineage (NCBI taxonomy): Eukaryota > Metazoa > Chordata > Mammalia > Artiodactyla > Bovidae > Madoqua > Madoqua kirkii. The sequence goes on from SJYC01066902.1 coordinate 11,977, forward strand.
TGAACACTCACTAGGTGCTTGGGGGTATTCAGTAAAGAAAGATACAGAATTTACCATTTTAGTATAATACTTGACATTTTGAAACAAATCTGGAGGAATGGTTCAGCAATGTATTTGTGTTATAGCTGCTCTTACTATTCTTGTTTATAACTGAAGTACAGTTCCAAAAAGAAATAGTTAAAATATCTGAGTTGGAATGAGTTGTGAAGGATAATATCACAGTATATATTTAAGGTGAGGTAATATGTATTTAAGTGGGTTGATTCTAGCTCAAAAGATGGATTTTCAAACCAATGTAACACAAACAATGGCTCCTTTTCCTGTTTTATGTACATGAAAGAAATAAATTCAGATAGGCTGAATGACTTGACCAGTGACATGATGCTCCCTAGAGACTCTTAAAGGGGTTGCAAATTCAGATGTGCATAGGACTCTGGCTGGGAATGTGAATCAATGAAGCTGGCCAAATGGAAGATGACAAATGGCGACAGACACTCAGTCTCAGCTACAGTGCTGGGGAGACTGTGGGGAATGGTAGAGATTCTGGCCAAATTATTTGTTGAGGGGTTAAAATTCATTGGCTTGCATTTTGGTTAGCATATAAATTTTGAACATGATTTTTATAAAACCCGTGTGGTACTGTGGTGAGAGCTCTGGAAATTCTTTTGTAGCTCTACCAATAAATAACCACACAAGCATAAGAAAATCACTTCTCTGTGCCTTAGTTTCTCAGCAATATATTTTCTTCATTCAAGTTTTCAAGATAATTAAAAATGTATTTTTTGCTGTGTCCTGACCTATTAAGCTTCATGGTGTGGGAAATGTAACCTCTGAGCCACCAGGTAAGCCCAATAATGTTGCAGTATGTGCCTTTATTTAGAAAGTCAAGAGATGGCTAGCACAGAAAGTTCCTGGAACACCAGTAAATGTTCCAGAAATGCTTTTCAGTAAGCAATTTGTCAAAATTAAGTTTTATATGGTTGGGATGGTGATGATGTTAATGATGATTATGAGGACAACTAAAGACTGTAGATGAAGGGACACAAAATTGAATCAGACTCTTATTCTGTTTATCTATTTTTCCTAATCTGCATGATGCTTTTTTGTTGTGGAACAAGTTGTTAACAGGTGTTGAATCTTTGGTTTGTTGGAGTTACATGTCTCTTCTCTACTGCTGGTTTTCAGAGTCACCGAAAGAAAATGATTTGGTTGATTAACCCAAACAGAACTAGGTTAACAAATGAATAATCTTCATATACCTATTGATAATTAAACACCTTTATTCAAAAATCTGCATGTGAACTTTGGACAATTTATAATCCTTCATAGACCTATTCAATGTCTTGAACACTCACTAGGTGCTTGGGGGTATTCAGTAAAGAAAGATACAGAATTTACCATTTTAGTATAATACTTGACATTTTGAAACAAATCTGGAGGAATGGTTCAGCAATGTATTTGTGTTATAGCTGCTCTTACTATTCTTGTTTATAACTGAAGTACAGTTCCAAAAAGAAATAGTTAAAATATCTGAGTTGGAATGAGTTGTGAAGGATAATATCACAGTATATATTTAAGGTGAGGTAATATGTATTTAAGTGGGTTGATTCTAGCTCAAAAGATGGATTTTCAAACCAATGTAACACAAACAATGGCTCCTTTTCCTGTTTTATGTACATGAAAGAAATAAATTCAGATAGGCTGAATGACTTGACCAGTGACATGATGCTCCCTAGAGACTCTTAAAGGGGTTGCAAATTCAGATGTGCATAGGACTCTGGCTGGGAATGTGAATCAATGAAGCTGGCCAAATGGAAGATGACAAATGGCGACAGACACTCAGTCTCAGCTACAGTGCTGGGGAGACTGTGGGGAATGGTAGAGATTCTGGCCAACATTCAGAATGGGAGAACTGAGCCTTGGCTCCATTTGTTGCCATGCCAGAATGTAGGCCTGGTGTTGCTAGATTTTCTGAATTGTAGAAGAGGACTTACAAGTGTAGAATTTTTAATGTGAAAGTTTTAAATTTATAAATGAATCTATTCAAATTTGAAATACTGGGTGGGCCAACAGATATGTCTGCAGGCTCTATGTAGGCCAAGGACCATGAGTGTGTCACTGTTGAGAGAGGATTATGTGAAGACAGCTAGCTAGGGAGACATGTGTATGCCTGCCCTTCTGTCACCTGTAGCCACAATTCTCCAACCCCAGTTGCATCTGGAGCCAAGGTGGTTGACAGCAAAAGGCTTAGTTGGAAAAGCTGACTGATCATAATGAGTGGTTCAATCTCACCCCCAGTTTTAGTTTTCTTCTTATTGACTCATTGTACCGTTGATGCTTAACTCATCTGGATGTTGGTGGTATTTTGGACGGTTTAAGCAATGTGCTGGGAATACAGAAGTTAAGTGTATGCCAGTTATCTGGAATAGCTCTATAGTTCCGTAAAACCATTTCCTTTAGATCAGTGCTTCTTAAAGTTGGAAATGCACACTAAGCACCTGGGGAAATTTTGCTAAAATGCAGGTTCTGCAGTGGGGCCTGGAGATATTGCATTTCTGATAAGCTCCTGGGTGGAGCTAATGCTGCTGGCACTGGATTGGAAGGTTTTAGAGAGTTTCACCTGAATTTCACTCCACGCAAGCAGAAAGGCGCCTACTATTACTTCTCTGACAGGCTTCTCCTTGGCCACCGAGCTCAAGTACTTTCTTCAAAGGCTAAAGAGCCTTTTTGCGCATGGAATTCATAAGCATTATGCTTAGTTTTCTATTTAGAGAACATAAGTTCCCCCCAAAACATGTCAGAAATTTCCTTTTCTTCACATATTAATGAAAATTTCATTCATTTCCTACAGTTTGAAGAAATAAGTTTATAAGTAAGGCATTATCTTAAACACAGATTTAGTCTAGTATACAAGTCAGTTTTAGCTACTCAAATAATTTTTGTAATTTCAACAGTAACTGCTTCCTTTAAGTTTAAATGTCACAATTTTGGCCACAATGTCTTGATTTTTGTTCAGTTTAAGTAGTTATTAGGAATGTGTGGGAGTATGGAGTGGAAAAAGATGATTTTCCTTGTGTGTTTATTGTGCTTATAACTTTTGAAGTGAATCTCTCTCCTTTTCTTTTTTGCTCTGCTAATCAATCCTAAATAGCTTTCCAAAAAAAGTGATTTCTTTAACATCGAAGGCATAATAACTTATTATGTAGGGTATTTCACTTTTTATAATTAGTATTTTTTTTCTAAACCAGTTTTACTAATGCCAGAGGTGGTGTATCTCAAATGTGTAACTCGATTCAACTGAGAGATGACCTAGATCTCATGTTACAAACCCAGTTAAAAAAAACTTCTGTTGCCAGTTTTATTAATGTCCTGGAAATTCTCAGGTTTTCTTCTTGGTATGTTAATTTCAATCCGAGATTAGATTTAGACATGTCAGAGGGAAGCAGTTTGTTTTCTTGCATGCTGTATGATTAAAATAGTTTGTAATAGTAATGCTATTAAATCTTACTCAATTTCTTTTAAGTGCTTTAGAAGTTTCTATTACATTGAATAGCTTTGTTCATAGCTGAGTAATGATGTGAATTGATTTTATTGAATCTGTTAGACTGTAAGCTCTGTGGAGGCAGAACCATAAACATGTTTCTATTGATTCCTGGTGCTTAGCACAGTGTCTGGCATCTAACAGGTACTTAATACATTTAATAGGAAAATAATCAATAGTTCATGTTGATAGAATGTCTTTTTGTATGTTGCTTCAATGTGTGAGGAAGTATTATTCTAACTGTGTTCAGTGTGGCTGTGTGTGTGAGAGAAAGAGGGTTTATTTTGACTTGGAGTTTTCATCTCTAACCTGAAAGGTATATTGGCATTAAAAAAATAAATGCATTCTAGTCAAAACATCAAAGACAAAAACCAAAATGAGCATGCTGACCAATATTCCATTCTCTCTACAATTTATTGTAACCTGGAGGTTTAGAGACTACGTGTGCTTATGATTCTGCTGTTGTATAAATTAAATAATATTTGTCAATGTCAAACTTAAGTGTTGTTAATAACATATGGAATATATTTTGATTGCTCTTGTCAGTGACTTGACTCATCATTCATTAGGGAACTTAAAGCCATTTATTCTTATCCACATAATTACCATTTTCATAATTTATCATGAGCCAGATTTCCTTCACTCTTTCACCTTCAGAAACACTATTGACTGTGATATCACTGTTCTTGGTTTCAGTGATATTGAAAATTACTGATGTTCTAATTTTAAATGCTATTTTGTACAAATAGTATATGCTCAAGTATTGTTTTTATTTTAGTTCTTCTGGGTTAAACAGAGCTTTTAAATGCTTGCCACCATAGATGATTTCACAAAATTAAAATTCTTTGACTGTAATTGAATATGAAGGAAACTCATGTGTATCATAAAAACCAAAAAAGTCAACTGATTATTTCATTAAATGGTTAAAGTTGGATTGTGTTGTTTTCATTGTAAAAGATTGCATTAAATTGTATATATTAGCATCCCTATATGCTTCAAAAGGTGCTCAAAGCCCTTAGACATAATGTCTTCACTCTTTGAAATATAAAACATATTTTTGGAACTTTTTAATGTGAGTCAAAGGACAGGCTTTACACTGACTATATCTGATTTTTCTTGGTATTGTTCAAAAACATACTTTATAATTAAGATCTAAGGCTATTGAACTAGGGCCATTGTGGAACGTATTGAAAAAGATAGATCTATGCTTCCCCAACTCAATCTCAAATATGAGGTTAATGAAAAATTTAAGTACTATATAGTACTGAAAGATTTTCAAAATCAATAAGTAGAATTAAAGTCAAGCTTAATGTATATTGGTGAATTTTTCCTTGGAGCCAAGTTTCTATTTTATTTCTAGGAAGGCTATTTAAGTTATAGTCATCTTTGTCTGGTATCTTTCCTAGCAGCTGATTTCATCTAGTCTTTAAACTCAGGGTTTGTGGCTAATATTTCACTTTGTATTTTGTGAAATCTGCTTCAAGTTCATGGAGTAGATGGTATGGCAGACTGGAGTAAAATGAAAGCAGGAAGCAGACTGAATAGCTGGCAATCAGGGATTAAAAAGGTGGCAGGGTTAACATTTTACAGGATATAGTGGAGAAAAGGTAATAGATAGGGACCAGATGGAATGAAAGGGCAGAAAAAAGGTCAGAATGGAAGTTTGTTCTAGCTAGAATTTTTATACAAGAAGAGGAGGAAATGACCTTAGAGAGAAGGCAAAAGTTAGACAAAGAATACAACCATTATGATTCTTGGAACAAAGAGGCAAAATGGCGATAAATTAATGTTATAGAGGAGAAAGATGTATGGTGCCAAACGAATTTTTCCCTCTTGATCTTGTAAAAATTCTATCCTGGAATAGGAAATTTCTACGAAGGTGTTTTAGTTTGGTTAAAAAAACAAAAAGACTGGATTCTAGTTCTGACCTTGCCTCTAGATAGTCAACCCTAAAAAATGTTACTGAACATTTTTGTGATCAGTTGTTTCAATGTAATGATTACTTAGCTCCCTCTAAACTTGATAAGTCAAAGATGACCATAGGTCATCCTATGCTTCTGTTCTGTCCCCTGAATGTTATCTTAGACCATGCTCTGTCTGCTCCTTCCTGGACTGTGAAATTCTTGAGATCTGGAAATGTTTTGTTCTTCACTTTGTACCACCTAAGCCTAGCTTAGAACATACTCAGGCATTTAATAAGAGTTTTATTAACTGATCTTTAACTTTATTCTAAAATTCTGGATTTTTCATCTACATAATAAACAACAGTGTATCGCAGAGGCATAACTAATAACCACATTTGCATGCTGCTTATTGTTATAAAACACTTTCATGCATGTGATTTTATTTGATACCTAAAATCGCTATGAGATCGGGATAACCACTATCCTCAATTTCAGGCAAGGAAATTGATGGAGACTGGTAAAAATCACAACTAGTGAGTGCCAAGAAGTTGGCTTGAATTCAAAGCCTAACTGTTGGGAAAAATTCTCTATTTGTCTCTCAAGACAGTAGGTATCCTATAGTTCTGTAATATCTTTTCCAGTTCAGTTCAGTCACTCAGTCATGTCTGACTCTTTGCGACCCCATGCATCACAGCACGCCAGGCCTCCCTGTCCATCACCAACTCCTGGAGTAAAATCTTTTTAAGCATGTTTAAAAAGTGAATAGTCCTGGAAGATAATGTCTCCCTCTGAATCACAGGGCAGATTTGCTTACTGTCCAGCATTAATAAAAATAATGTCTCCCTCCAAGGCAAAGGGCATATCTACTAGTAGTTTATTATAAAAGATTTCCTAAGGCCGAGGTTTCACAAAGCAGTGCATATGCATTGTCCATATGGGCTGCTTTGTACTGTACCCGTGGGACTTGGTGGCAAAGGAACTGACTCAAAAGTGATGTTCATGCTTCTTGCTGTGTAATAGCTCCTCTATCTTTTAACAAAAAGAGTCTAGTGTCTTTTTGCCATTAGTTCTGAGGTCCTTCTTGAGACTCATCCTTCTCTGATATTTAGAAAGATCCTTGGGTGGTACTATAGAGGTTATGTTCCATGAGGGTTTGGAATAGGAAGTCAGGGAGACCAGCTAGAGAGCAACTGAGAAATGGCAAGAATTTGAAGAAAGAAGTTGGAAGAAGGGAGGAAGAAAAGGCAAAATTTAGATGTAGGAGATGGAGCCAACTGATCATGGGGACTAAATGTGTAAAAGAGGGAGAGAAAGAGTCAGGGATAGGTCTTTGCTTGGGTGACTAGTACTGTCTTGCACAGTGCGGCCCCCAAAGTTACCGTAGTCTATCTAGATGAAGATAGTTGGTTGAATTTTAAGCATTTTGAGTTTGAGCTGCCCTTGGGCTATCCAAGAGGAAGTCTAAATAAGTAGTGGTAAATTTGGGTCTGGTGTTTGGGACAGAATTATGGTTCAGACATGGGGATTTGGGAGTCATCAGTGTACATGCTGCTGTTGAAACCTAATTAGATGTGATCTCCAGGAAGAGTGTTTAACAAAACCCCAAGGAGAGAGCCCTGGGGAACCATGAAATATAGGAAGGAATCTCAGCTTTTTTTTTATGTCGTAAAGAAGAGTCACCTTTCTCTCTATTTGTTTTCTCTCTGGGATTTTGCCCAGCTTGCTACAACTTGGCCTCATAAACTAAGGAGTCCACCTTTCCTGTTATGATCTGCTGTATAGAGATGCTGATGGTAGCAGGAGAGAGCAGTGGAGGAAAAGTGGGGAACATGCCTGGAGTTCCTTATTTCCATTTTCCCCTCTGTTGTCCCTAGATATCTTTGTGTTTTAAGGCTGTACTCCTCAGGACTGTTGGAGAAGGACATAGCAACCCACTCCAGTATTCTTGCCTAGAAAATCCCATGGACAGAGTCTGGTGGGCTGCTTGCTGTCCACGGGGTTGCACAGAGTTGGACAAAACTGAAGCGCCTTAGCATGCATGCATGCATTGGAGAAGGAAATGGCAACCCACTCCAGTATTCTTGCCTGGAGAACCCCAGGGACAGAGGAGCCTGACGGGCTGCTGTCTGTGGGGTATGCACAGAGTTGGACACAACTGAAGTGACTTAGCAGCAGCAGCAACCTCAGGACTGTCATGAACAAGCATACTGTGAGGGAATAAGGACTTTTCCCCTGTAGTCTTTACTCTTTATGGAGATCTATAGACATTTTAAAAATTAAAAATTTGAGCTTTTACAACATTCCAGGCACTGTACAAAACACTTCATGAATTATCTAATATACACAGTAATTCCAGAAGAAGGTATTACTGTTATCCCTATTTTATAAGTAAGTGGCTTGACCAAGACTGCCCAGCTCATAAGAAGCAGGTGAATCTTGAATCATCCTGCCTTCAGGGCTTAGTTTTTAACCATATAGTACTGCATCTAAGTCATACTTTTTGGAAAAGTAGACCCATTCTGCTTAACACACTGCTGGTTATAACACTGTCTTGATTCAAATTATTTCTACCTAAACATCCTAAGTAGGTCTTGTCTCCCTAAGTTTAGAATTGTATCATTAAAATTACAGTGTAACATCCATAGCATTCTTTGCATATCTCTTAGATTTCCCATATGTAGCTTTGTATGGTCCTCCAATTTCATATGATAAGACATTAAATAATGAGATAAAGAGCTAGCATTCAAGAAAATATGAAAAATTTATTCATATGTTCAAATATTTGTTCCTTTGAATAAAAAAAGGAAAAGCTCCAGTTTCGAAACAAATGTGAGCTAAAGTGTGTCTTTTTCTGGAATTTAAATTCAGGCTGAAACATTCTATTACATTTATCTTACAAAAATCTCTCTTGGGCTCTTGGTTATATAAGAAATGGGTTTCTTAAGGGTAGAGTGGGAATAGCTTAGGCAGCAGTCCTGGCTGCCAAACTCAGTTGCCTCTGTAGAACATCAATATAAGACTAATTAGATGCTAAATGCTTGGTGAGTATTGAACAGTGCAATCTTCTAATTTTCTGATTAATGACAAGCTTCATGGAAACATTAATTATATTGGAGGAATTCAGACAATCCCATTTTTGAGTAAAACAAAATATATATGTAAATGGATTTTTTCCTTAATAATATAGCAGCAGACACTCCATGGTCACATGAATAGTAGGTTCCTATTCTTGAGGGTAATGGATGTTTTTAATAATATGATGACAAAATTGAAGGAGGAGTACTGTATTATAGCTACATTATATTTTCTTTGGAATCTGTCTTTAAAGCTCTGTTAGAAAAGAACATATTGAATCTTTTTTTAAAAATGAGAAGTATCATGCAATGCAATTATATATATGTATATATATGTTCAGAATATATATGCTTTATATTCTCTTTGCATACTTCCTTAGTCTGAATTATTTGCTTCTAGAATGGATTAGTGGTTGATGATAATTTGTCTTATTTATCTATAGATTATACTCTAAAACTATAAAAAGCCCCAGCTAGAAAGTTTTGTTAGTAAGAGAAAGGTCTCTTGGGAAAGATATGATTTAAAATCATAATAAACAACAGTGTACTTTCACTTGAAGAGCCACTTTGTTGAAGATGACAGGGCAGTTTCATTTCAAATGACTGGGGATATGGCAAAGTGAAAATGTGGTATAAAAGAGCTTATTGTAGATACACAATAACTTCAGAAAGGAAGAAAACTGTGCAGTTCAAAGAAATGATATAATCAGAGCAATCAGTAGGCATTTTGAATATTTTTCTTTATTCATTTTATTATAACATTTATACCTGATTCCACTCCTTCCTTGCCACAATATAATAGTTTTAAATCAGGAAAAAGCCTTGGGAATGTAGAATCCAAAAGTCTCATCTTATAAATGAGGTCTCAAGGTCAAAGAAGTGGCCTAAATGTGCTAAAGGGCATAGAAAGAGTGTCAGATCCAGGTCTGGAACCTAGTTTTTCGGATTTCCTGAAGGGATGTTTCCACTGCAGATACACTTCATCAGTTTTTCAGAGAGTCAAAGTTCTGGAAGGGAGTTTCAGAGGGCACCTATCTATCTTACTTTCTTACTCTGATTTAGAAAGTTATATGAACATTGATCCAATTAAGGAAAAAAGATCTACAGAGAAAAGAATGCTAAAATTTCGTTCAATGATTTATTCTAGAGTTTAGTACCCTGTTTGTCAATATATGTTGACAGTTGTTTAAGGAGCACCTACTATGTGTCAGGCACTATGCTATGTGCTGCAGATACTTAGTAAAGCAGAAAGAGTCCTTATTTCTTGGAGTTTTTAATCCAGTAGAAGAAAGAGTATGTATGTATATACACATACATGTATATATGCATATTCATATAGGCACTAAGATATTTGCACATTAGGGTAAGGCTCTGTCTTCAAATATTTAGAAAATAGTGTTGTATCAATGGACAGACATACAAGGAGTAAGATTTTGATTCAAAAGGAGAAAAATATTGGAATTATTTAGAGCTGTCAAGATTAAGAGCTTTAGAAAGTGGTGATTTTATAACATTGGGGTGTTCGTGAAAGTGCAACTGGACAGCTTCCAGGAGAGCATTATTTTGGAGGCATTCAAATGCTAGATGGACCTTTTATTAAGTTATTTTTCTTTGAACTTCTTTATGGGAAAAATTAAATTCTTTGCCCGGTGGATTTTATTTAGGCTTCGTTTTATTTGATTTCTCTGACATTTGATTTAGATGGCCATTACCCTCTTCTCCAGCTCAACTTCCTTCCCCACCCCCACAGGCTTAATAAACAACATTTGTGGTTCCTTTCTTAATTCTATGGTCTTTCTTTAGAACCTCTTTTTCTGGCTCCTCTTTCTCAGTTGTTGTTTAGTCCCTAAGTCATGTCTGACTTCCTTGAAATACTGTTTCCTAGTACTGTGTCCTTAGAATATCTACACATTCATATTTCCTTGATCTTATTTACTCTCATCATCTAACTAGTGCCATTGTGTTGCTCATTTCCAAATCTGAGATTCCAAGCAAGAGTTTTTCAATTGAAATATCCAACTGTATACTACACCTTTCTATCTGGATGTCTCAGAGTAACTCATTCTCTACTGTCTCAAAACTCTTCTGTGTTTTCCTTTGTCACCAAGTAATATTTAACTAAAGTTGTTTCAAAGTGGTGAATTTGCAACACTGGGGAAGTTGATTATGTATCAATCACCATGTTATCTAGATCAGAAACTAAGACACAGGTTTCAAAGACTCTGGTCTGGAACAATGTCCATGGCATGTGGTGAAGCAAAGTTGTTCAGTCATGTCCGACTCTTTGAGACCCCATGGACTATAGCCTACCACGCTCCTCCGTCCATGAGATTTTCCAGGCAAGAGTACTGGAGTGAGTTGCCATTTCCTTCTCCAGAGGATCTTCCCAACCCAGGGATCAAACCTGGTTCTCCTGCATTGTAGGCAGACACTTTACCATTTGAGCCACCAGGGAAGATGGCATGTGGTAGATATTTAATAATAGTCAACTAACTGAATGGATTAAACTTATGCTTGATATTGAGGTCAGGTTCGTTCTTCTGCTCCTCAGTTCAGTTCAGTTGCTCAGTCACGTCTGATTTTGCAACCCCATGGACTGCAGCGCCCCAGGCTTCCCTATCCATCATCAACTCCTGGAGCTTGCTCAAACTCATGTCCACTGAGTCAGTGATACCATCTAACTATATCATCCTCTGTCATCCCCTTCTCCCGCTTTCAACTTTCCCAGCATCAGGGTCTTTTCTAATGAATCAGTACTTCCCACCATGTGGCCAAAAGTATTGGAGCTTCAGCTTTAGTATCAGTTCTTCTAATGAATATTCAGGACTGATTTCCTTTAGGATGGATTGTTTTGATCTCCTGTCAAACCAAGGGACTGTGCAAGGGACTCTCAAGAGTCTTCTCCAACACCACAGTTCTAAAGCATCAATTCTTTGGCTCTCAGCTTTCTTTATGGTCCAAATCTCACATCCATACATGACTACTGGAAAAACCGTAGCTTTGACTAGATGGACCTTTGTTGGCAAAGTAATGTCTCTGCTTTTTAATATGATGTCTAGGTTGGTCATAGTTTTTATTCCAAGGAGAAAGCATCTTTTGATTTCGTGGCTGTCACAATCTGCAGTGATTTTGGAGGCCAAGAAAATAAAGTCTCTCACTGTTTCCATTGTTTCCCCATCTATTTGCCATGAAGTGATGGACTGGATGCCATGATCTTTGTATTTTGAGTGTTGAGTTTTAAGCCAGCTTTTTCACTCTCCTCTTTCACTTTCATCAAGAAGCTCTTTAGTTCTTCTTCACTTTCTGCTGTAAGCATGGTGTTATCTGCATATCTGAGGTAATTGATATTTCTCCCAGCAATCTTGATTGCTGCTTGTGCTTTATCCAGTCCAGCATTTTGCATGATGTGCTCTGCATATAACCATGATGGTGTGATCTATTGTGGTTATCTGGGTCATTAAGATCTTTTTTGTGTAGTTCTTCTGTGTTTTCTTGCCACCTCTTCTTAATATCTTCTGGTTCTGTTAGATCCATACTGTTTCTGTCCTTTATTGTACCCATATTTGCATGAAATGTTCTTCTGCTCCTAAGGGAAGTTACACCATTTGATAAGATTGTAGAATGACCTTTTTCAGTACTCTAAGTTCAGAATGTCTTCAAGGGAAATTAAGGAAGAGAAACTTCAAAATCTTCTCTAATTAGGGGACCTCATTTTTTTTTTTCTGTGTATGTAGTGAAGACAGGAGACTAACATCTATTGAGTACTTTATATTGGACCGTGCCCTGAGTTAGTAACCTTTATATATATATGTTTGTTCATTTATTCCTCATAATGAGCTAAGGGCCCCAGGAGTTAGTATTGATATCTTCTACTTCATTTTATGCTAAATAGTTGATTGTCAGGTTACAAAGTAGTTCTGTTAAAGGTCACTAAACTTATTAGGTGACTGAGCTAAAATTTGAACCCAGATTATTTAAATTCAAAGGCAAAGGCTTCCTCCAGCCTTCGTTTGTTTTCTGTTGATCATTTTCCATTTACCAAAGTCACTGGCATTGTAATTCTACCTTTACGTATGAAAACACTTTGCATGTTCATGTAGCTTTGAGTGTGAGTGTGTACTTAGTCACTCAGTCGTGTCTGAGTCTTTCTGACCTTATGGACTGTAGCCTGCCAGGCTTCTCTGTCCATGCGATTCTCCAGGCGAGAATACTGGAGTGTGTTGCAATTCCCTTCTCCAGGGGATCTTCCCAACTCAGGGATTGATCCAGGTCTCCTGCATCCTTGTAGGCAGATTCTTTACCTTCTGAGCCAGAAGGGAAGCCCATTTAGTGTGTAGTTAGTATGTATTAAACACCTACTTTTTACTGAGTATTGTACGCATTGAGTATTACATGCCTTGAAAGAAATGACATAGTTATCCACAGTGTTATGAAGCATGCTGTTTAGGCCTCATGGAGGTTGTAGAAAACTAATTGAACCACTCTGGATCGAAGATTAGTTCCTGTGATGCTTTATTTTTCTTGAATTGTTGTAGTTACATGACCTTAGAAATACTTTTTGGTGTGTTGATGAATATATCACTTAAGTCATGTCAAGAATCTTCTATTTAAATGGAGCTATGCTCCCTCTTTTAAGCACAACTTTGATTTATATCCCTTAATGTATCCACTTTACTTTGTTGAAAGCATTTATTTATTTGCCTTAGTCACTAGGTTGTGATTCTTGAAGGCAGAGACTGTTCTTTGCCTATTTTCTGCCGTATTGTTGTTCCTTAATGTTTATTGGAAAAGGAAGGGAGGGAGGAAGGAAGAAAAGTATCCTTGTCTTTTATATCTTGAACTTATAATTTTGTTAAGTAAAAATGTTAAATTTGTCTTAAGAGTTTTATTTTTTCAATAGTTTTTCTACTACATGATCTATATGACTTTTCTCTTTGATAAAGATTTTTATGATGATTCACTTTGGTAGTTTTCATTAAAAAAATAAATATGATACAGTTCTCTGACCATCTTCCTAATCCTCCATGAATTAAAAAAATGATAGGTATGGGCCTTTGGCCAGTTTCTTAATATTATAATAGATAAAATGTTTTTATTCATACTTTATCTCTGTATTATCAGTATGCAATGCATCAAAAGGGAAGAAGAGAGGTCCTTTGAAGTCTCTGGTGAAATTCTGTTTATTTTGGTGGGGGATGCCTCTTCCTATGAAGAAGGCAATGGTGCCCCACTCCAGCATTCTTGCCTGGAGAATCCCAGGGACAGAGGAGCCTGGTGGGCTGCCATCTATGGGGTCATACAGAGTCAGACAGGACTGACATGACTCAGCAGCAGCAGCAGCAGCCTCTTCCTAATCATTTATTATAAATGGAGTGTTATGCAGCAGAAGTTTCTAATTACTGTTCAAACTTTTTCTAGTCACAGCTGTAGTTTTCTTTCAATACCACTGAATATTTCAGAATTTGGAATTGTTCGTTAATATAAAATTTTAGCAGAGTAGAACTGAAGGATTTGCTTATGTTTTCTTATTCTCTTCAAATACTATAGATCATCTACATGAATCAGTTATCAGTAATGAGGTGATGGTTTATAATGTAATAATAAAAATGATACTAAAATAATCATAACAGCAATATAATTTATAATCAGAGAGATGATATGGTAACCTTAAGAGTGGTGAGTCTTAGCAAAGTGAATAATATAGCATCGCTAGGTTGCAAGCCAGCTTCCCCAGTGGCTAAGTGGTGAAGAGTCTGGCCGCCAGTGCAGGAGATGCAGGTTCAGTCCTTGGGTTGGAAAGATCCCCTGGGGAGGGAAAGGGGAACCTGCTGCAGTATTCTTGCCTGAAAATTCCGTGAACAGAGAGGAGCCTGGTGGGCTACAGACCATGGGGCCGCAAAGAGTTGGACATGATTGAGCGCGCGCACACACACACACACACACACACACACACACACACACAGAGGTTGCAAGCTACTTGTTTTCAGAATAGAGATCAATCAAGAAATGCTATAGCAGCCTGAACAGATGAGTAAGAATGAAATGTTTTGAAATGTTTTCAAATTTGTGGATCTGTTAGTAAAATATTGATGGGTGGAACTATAACAATAGGCCAAGATAGTCTGCTATCTGATAAAGCCCATACTGCAGTTAGGGTTTACAGTTCTTGGGGGGGTCTCTCTTGAGTAAATACTACAGCAGTAATAAACAAGTACATTACTCTGGTAGAGCAAATATGGAAATGGAAGAACATAAAAGCAGAGTTATCTATCTCAGGAACCTGGCTGACGTGATGGATGCATTAGACAAGTTTTGAAGCTAGTATTTCTTTCATGTTTTGGCAGCATTTCAGAAGAAGGTGAATCTTTACACTCCCTTTATCACTAGGAGATTTGTTTTCTCAAGGAGATTTGTCTAAAGTACTCATGCAGTATGATGCTAATGACCTAATATCTGATTTACCTGACTTTAAAAGTACTTTTGCTTATTATTATGATGATAATAACACTGGACTCTGACATATAATTTTCTTTGGTTGGCATTGAAAAATGGGATATCAATTATTTTAGGCCCAAGGGTACTATTAAGTCTTGCCTTAGGGTCCTTGGGACTGCAATTTTCTCTTTGAGCTTTCATAAATCACTGGCACAACAAGACAAACAAGACAGTTATGCTGCTTGTAAAGAACTTGGAAACTATACAATAGGGGAATTGTCTTAGAATCTTAATTTAATTTTCAGATTTGTGCTTCATGGTAAACTTGTTTCTGTTATACTCCTCAGATTCATTTCTATTATATAGGTGCTATCAGTTATGCATATAATATATTAACAAAAACGCTTATTAAAAGGACCTGTTACTTAAAACTAACTCTAATTTACCACTCTTCCAGTTGTCCTCCCTTTTTACTATAATAGGTACACACTCGTGAAACTCTTACTAAATGCACATTTAAGGCTTCCCTGGTGACTCAGATGGTCAAGAATCCACGTGCAGTGTGGGAGAACTGGGTTTGATCCCCAGATTGGGAAGATCCCCTGGAGAAGGGCATGGAAACCCACTCCAGTATTCTTGCCTGGAGAATCCCCATGGACAGAGGAGCCTGGCAGGCCACAGTCTTGGATCGCAGAGACTTCGACATGACTGAGCAGCTAAGCACAAGTACATAAGATGTGGGAAACCCTGGAAAGCTAGGTAATATAGATAGTCATTAATTTACAAATGGTCGTGTGTAGGTATCTGTGTGGTGCATTTGAGACAATCTCAGTGTACCAAACAGATCATAGACTTTGGCATCAGATAAATCAGATGAGTTCTATTGCTTACTAGGTGCATGATATTTGCCAAATTACCAGCTTCCATAAAAACCAATTTATGGCTGGTTTTGTTCACCTATATCTTCATCTATTCCTCTACCCCTAGATTAGAGAGTCCAAGATAGCTATTATTTCTTCTGAAAATATTTCATTATTTTTCTAAAAGATAGTAACTTTTAAAAGTTTTATGTAGTTTGGATATTAACCCTTGATCAGCTAGATGATTTGCAAATATTTTCTGTTTTGTGTGTTGCCTTTTCATTTTTTCAAAAAACTCTGGAGAAGCTGTTTAACTTGATGTAGTCCCATTAGTTTTTGCTTTAATTTTAAAATCTGAATAATCATTGCCAAGACTGAAGTCAGTGAGCTTGCCCATTATGTTTTCTTCTAGAAGTTTTATTGTTTCAGGTCTTACGTTCATGTCTTTTTTTCATTTTGAATTGATTTTGTGTATTGAGTAAGATAGTGGTTCAGTTTCATTCTTTTGCATATGACTGGTTTCCCAATGCCATTTATTGAAAAGACTATCCTTTCCCCATTGTGTATTCTTGGCTCCTTTGTCATAAATTAATTGACTATATATATATATATACATATATATGGGTTTATTTGTGGGCTGTGTATTCTGTTTATCTCTGCATCTGTTTTTCTGCCAATGCCATATGACTTTGATTTGTAGGTTTGTAATATAGTTTGAAATCGGGAAGTGTGATGACTCCACCTCTGTTCTTCTCCAGGGGTTGCTTTGTTTTTTCAGGTCTTTTGTGGTTCAATACAAAATTTTAGCACTGTGTGTTCTATTTCTGTGAAAAATACCATTGGAATTTTGATAGGGACTATATTAAATCTGTAGATTGCTGTGGATAGCAAGGGCATTTAAACAATAATCAGAGTATCTTTCCATTTATTGTATCTTCTTCAGTGTTTCATCATTGCATTATAGGATGTAAGATGTTCTATACTATATTCTTGGCTCCTTTGTCATAAATTAATTGACTATATATATATATATATATACATATATATGGGTTTATTTGTGGGCTGTGTATTCTGTTTATCTCTGCATCTGTTTTTCTGCCAATGCCATATGACTTTGATTTGTAGGTTTGTAATATAGTTTGAAATCGGGAAGTGTGATGACTCCACCTCTGTTCTTCTCCAGGGGTTGCTTTGTTTTTTCAAGTCTTTTGTGGTTCAATACAAAATTTTAGCACTGTGTGTTCTATTTCTGTGAAAAATACCATTGGAATTTTGATAGGGACTATATTAAATCTGTAGATTGCTGTGGATAGTAAGGGCATTTAAACAATAATCAGAGTATCTTTCCATTTATTGTATCTTCTTCAGTGTTTCATCATTGCATTATAGGATGTAAGATGTTCTATACTGTATATAAGACGCTATATACTGTGTATGACATTATATACTATATATAAGATGTTATATACTGTATATATGTAATACATATAAATGTATATGTACTTAAATATATAAATAGGTATCCAAAGTATATGTATGTTTATGTATATAAAGAACTCCTGCCAGTAAACAGCAAAAAAAAAAAACCAATTCAATTAAAAAGTGAATGAAAAACTAGATAGACATTTTTCTAAAGAAGACATACAAAGGACCAATAGGTACTTGAAAAAGTACTTACCATCACTAATTATGGGGGAAATACAAATCAAAACCTCAATGATATACTTCATGTTGTCAGACTGGCTATCATTAAAAAGAGAAGAAATAACAAGTGGTGAGGATATGGAGAAAAGGAAACTTTGTGTACTGTTTGTGGGAATATAAATTGGTATAGCTGCTATGGAAAACAATATGGAGGACCCTCAAAAAAATAAGACTGTATCTACTATTTGATCCAGCAATTCCTTTTCTGGATATATATCCAAATAAACTAAAATCACTGTTTCAAGAAGATATCTACACTCTATGCTCATTGCATCATTTAAAAAATAATAGCCAGCACATGGAAACAATTGAGAGGTCCTTTGATGGATAAATGAATAAAGAAAATGTGTATTTATACAACGGAATGTTCTTCAGCCATAAAAAAGGATGAAATCATGCCCATTGGTGACAATATTAATGGACCTCAAGGGCATTATGCTGAGTGAAGTAAGTCAGACAGAGAAAGACAAACACTGCATTAGTTAATTTGTATTGGAAAAAAAAAAAACAACTTACAGAAACAGAACAGGTTGGTGGCTGTCAGAGGCAGGGAGTGGGAAGTGGATGAAGAGGGGGTCAAAAGGTATAAACTTCTAGTTATAAGGTGAGTAAGTTATGGAGATGTAATGTATAGCATGGTGACTACATTTTATATTTGAAAGTTGCTAAGAGAATAAATCTCAAATGCTCTCATTATAAGCAAAAAGAGTACGTAACTATATTACTATGTGAGATGATGGATATTACCCTACTGTGGGGATCATTTCACAATATATACATATATCAAATAATTATGTTGTACACCTTAACTAATAGTGTTATAGATAAAAAATTACAATGACATCTTCATGCCTAAAAATTTAACCTTAATTCCTAAATATTACCAAATATTCAGCAGTTGGTGTTGAAGTTTTTATGATGAGAACTGCTAAGATCAGGATCTTGAAAAAAAATATATAGACTTCTTGGATCAGGATATATATAGAGTCCATCTATTCATGACTGATGCCTCTGTTAAATATTTTTAAACCTGTATTCCCCCTCCATCTCTTTTATTCTTCTTCCTTGTAATTTATCAGTGAAAGAAATGAGGTCATTTGTCCAGTAGATTTCCTATAGTCTGGATTTTAATGATTGAATTCTTGCTATGTTTTTAACCCATTTATTTGTTCCCTATATTTTTGGGTAATTCAAACTAGTAGTGTGGTCATATATGATTTAGATTTTGGGGGACAAGAATATGTCACAGATGGCATTGTATACTTGTGTAATATATGATTTTCTTTCTTTCTTGATGTTATTAATCACTGATGTTCAGTGCTTAGATCTATTAATTTATGAAGGGTTACAGAGTAGTGATATAGCAATTCAATTATTCCTTTTTTATTTATTGGCTATTCTACTGCTATAAGGAGAAATCTCTGCTTATCTGTTGCTCACACAGAGGTACAGTGTAGAAAAGGCAGTATAAAAATGTGATTTTTAAAAAATGTACAAATTGTCAAATATATTTTAGCATCTTTAAAAGGTGCCTAATGAAAAAGATAAGTGACTAATAGGTCCCTTAAAAATTGTAACTATGAAGTCATATTTCATATATCTCATTCCACTGCAGATACTATCCTTATTAATGCTCAAATTGCCCTGTCTTTGGTCAGTATGAGCCTTTTCAAGTTTTCTCATGAGTTTTTTTTAACAACTCTATTTTTAGTTGTGACAAGATGTCCCAACCTTATAGCACTACTTTTCTTTCTACAAACCTGGAACAAACTGTTTTTCTCAAGTAGCCCTGCTGCTCTTTGATAGGAAGTGGCATTTAGAACTAGGATCTGGGAACTAGAGTTGCCCATTGCTATTGGGTTGTATGCTAGTTCCAGTGTATAGAACTAGGAAATGCTGAGTTTTATGACATTTTCTTATAAATTTATAATAATACCTCCAATTAAATCTTAGGACTATAGAGCTTTTACTTAATTTCTTTGATTTTATGTCTTGATCCCATCCTGGAAAACCTGGTTACCAATGACAGCAATATGATTGTTTGTTTCCTCCGATAGCATACACACAGCAGTCTCGGATGACGGTACCAACTCTATCACCAATGAATGAGTACTGCAAACATCTAATATTAGTTAATAGTTTCTCTTTGTGCTTAGGCTACATAGATTCATTGGTTTCTTACTGCTTTTAGCTTTCAGAGCTTGCTTTTTAAAATTTAAAAGTAAAATATTTGTATTTAAAACACAAGGCATGTTCAGAGAACTCTGGTTTCTATCCCTGCCCCCTTCCACTGCTTCCCTCCCTCCCTCTCACTCTCCCTTTATATAGGTAACTGTTTTAAGTTTTCTGTTTTTATAGACATTTAAAAATAATTAAGTGAATGTGTATATTTATATCCCAAATCCTTAGATAAATGACAGCATATTGTACATATTTTTCTCTCCCCCTCCTTTTTTTTTTCACTTAAAATTTCTGGAAATCATTCCATTGTAATATATGGAGATTAGTGAACATGTTTTACACTTGCCTAGTGCTCATTTGATGGATGTAATAGAGTTTACTTGGTTAGTTCCTGTAGATGGACATTGAGGGGTTGTCAAAAATAATAGTTAAAATGATTCAGGTAGAGATTACAGGCATTATTGAGCTGATGAGCACTGGGAAGTACATGAAAATCAGGTGATTCCCCAAGCAGTTTCAGACCTGGAACTTCACAGTGTGAGAAGGGCTGTCCAAAAGCTACTTCACCTTAATTGTTGGAGAGCTTGTGGCTAGGACAGTTAGAGGTGGTTTTGGTTCTTCATGCCTCATGTTTGGGATCATAGATGTCAATCTCCTACCAGTAACTGTCAGGGCAGTTCTTAAAGAGTATTTTTGGAATCTTTGTGGTTTGTTAAGGTCTGGGGGGCAGGGGCGGGGAGGTGAAGGGGAGGTAGCAAACAGAGGGGAAAGAAGAAAAGGAAGCAAAGACTGAACGGAGAAAATAGTGTCTGTTTAATTCATTTGTAAGCTGTTTCCATTCCTTTGCTATTATTAAATAGTGTTTCCAAAAAGAGCTTTTTTTTTTTTTGCCAGTATTATTTTGGAATAGATTCTTGGAAGTGGAATTGCTGGCTTATAGGCTAAAATCACATGTAATTTTGCCAAATTTTCCTCCTTAGGGTTTTAACTTTTCCTTAATGGAAATACAAGTATTGTATGAAGTGCACATGGTTCTACCAGACTGCCAAAAGAACATGCTAGATTTTTTGATTAGTGTCAGTCTGATAGTTAAGAAGTGGTGCTTCAGTGTAGCTTTAATTTGCGTTAGAGGAAAATTTTTTTTAAGGAGAGATACATAAAAGAAAAAGAAAGTATGAGAAAAATCAAAGAATTGTTACTGTAGATGTGTTTCCTTGCAGAAGGATTAAGGTAATAGCCTTCCCAAAAGAGCATTCATGATACTAGTCTCTAAACATTCTGAGAAGTCAGAATACAGATGTTTATTGATAATATGGAAGAAAGAGAGAGACTGACTCTAGCATGTTTAAGTAACCACCAATTAAAAAAAAAAAAACAAAACAACACAACAGCCCAGCTGACAAAACATCAAATTCCAGGTTCTCTAAGCAGTAAGTTTAGGGCAGACTTCCTTACCTTTTTGTTGGAGAAAATGAAACAGATTTCCTGCTTTTCTTTGGCATTATTATCGAGACTATATTTTAACCTGAATTGTCTGTGGAAGACAATGCTTATAAAACCTTTCTAGAAAGTGAACTTCATTTGGAAAATGCTACTAGTGAGTGACATCAATTCTGAAAAAGTATTATGTTGTTTAATTTTTGTTTTCATGAGAAACAATCACACTAATTCTGAGCACTATATGCCTTTTCTCATTGCCTCAATAATGTCAAAGAGAAACATTAAACATACTAATTTGACATGTAACATTGCATTTTACTGAGAAATTGAAAGAACATGGTGGATGACAGGGCCAGGTGGTAGAGAGTTCTGACTGCAAAAGCAAAGCAGGTAGATCCTGTCTCGTAGGTGAGGTGAAGTGGTTGGACAGGTTTGACCTGAGGAAAAATATGATAAAATGTATGTGACTCAGGAAGACAGGTTACTGTCAGGGAGTTTGTAAGATGGTGAGACATAAAGGCAGAGCCATCAGTTAATAGGTTTTCAGAGTAGTTGCTGGTGAGTAACTAAACTAATGTGATACTTGTGTTACTTGTGGGAGCGGAAAGGAAAGAGAAAAGAGATGCATCAGAATTTGTGATCGATCGCTTCCGAAGGGTAAGGAGACTCAATGGTGTCTTCACGGTTTCAAGACCGGAAGAATGACGGGACTGTTGACAAACTTTCAACATGAAGATTCTGAGCCACTCTAGAGGGGAAGGTGATAATGTTGATTCCAGACAGTAATTTTGAGGCTGTATTGAAACATTTATGTGGTAATGTCCAGTGGGAAACTGGAAATTTGCTGCTAGATTTCAAGAAAGACCTGAGGGCTGAAGATGCTTTAGAGAGAGTCCTTGGAAATATTTGTGAACTCTAAAGGAGAGGAGAGGACTCAAGAGTTTAGCTCTGCAGAGTCCCCTGGTTTGGGTGCCTGGAGGAGCAAGAAAGTAAACAGAGGAGGAGTAAATGGACAGGAGTTGGCTTATGGTGGTGTTGCTGAGGCTAAAGAAGGCAATGATGATGGGAAAAAATACGAGAGGTCAAAGAAGGTAATGACTGAGGGAAAGCCCATCACATTCTGATATGACAATCAGTATAGAGGCTGAGAAGGCTTGCCATTGGAATATAGAAATGAAGATTCACCCTTCTCTCAAAGGATCTTTGGTATGACAAAATAAACTCATTATAAGTGAAGAATTATTTCCCCCAAGGTATTGGGAAAAGACTATTAGACTTGTAAGGAGGCCTGCATTCCAATTTCAGCTCTGCCTCTAGCCAGTTCTGTAACCTTGGGCAAATGATTTAATTTTTCTGGGCTTCGTTTATCAAATGAACTGATCAGTGAGGGGAGGTGGATGACTTGCTACACCTACCACTACTGCCCCACTGAACTGCTAGCTGTTGCTTATTGAACTCTTTGTGCCAGGCCCTGTACGTTATCTCTATTCTTTCATTCATGTGATTCTTAATGTTCCTTTCCTTGGTGGTTCAGACCGTAAAGAATCTGCCTGCAATGCAGAAAGTTCAGTCCCTGGGTTGGGAAGATCCTGTGGAGAAGGGAGTGGCTACCCACTCCAGTATTCTTGCCTGGAGAATTCCATGGACAGAGGAGCCTGGCAGGCTACAATCCATGGGGTTGTAAAGAGCCATGACTGATGACTATCAAGCCTTTATCAAAACATCATGATTTAATCTGAAACACACGAGAAGCTCTAACACTTGAAAAATACTCTCAAATAACCAAGATTATGTCTGAATTTTTCTAGTTGATTAATTTTTTCCAATTGATTAACTGCTGGGTAGATTTGTAAAAAATAAATTATTTTCTTAAATCTCAAGTGAATCATGTGTGTATGAGAGTGTAAGTCCTGCACCCTGGCTAGATTTAAAATGTAGACATTCCCACAGAAAGCAGCCCTTGTATTTTTATGCTTATTTCTTCCACTAAAGACAGACATGCTCATTAAGATACTCAATAAAATATATCTTTAAAAAGAACTCTGTGTCTCAATAAGGCTGCCTGGCTTTGTCTGCAAGGCACAATGGTGTCCTGAGTATAAAACTGTATCTTAAGTTCTCTAGGAACAAGACAGATGCTCTCAGGTTTTAGAGAGAGTTGTTGAGAAACTAAGTGAAACTTTGGCTGCCCTTCAAAGACCTCAAATTTACCAAATTGCAGATCAATGGACTCACCTCTTACCAAAACTTCTAAAGGAGAGTCCTAGACAGAAGGATTCATGGCATAAGCACAGATGTGCTTTGAACCGGGCTTATAAAAAACAAATCAAATACTAGACTTCTTTTTCCACCCTCTTTGATTGCTGAAATAAGACTATTCATAACAGTTCCATTTTCTGTTTTCCAAAAATAAATTAGATCTTGGCTCTAATTATAGAAATATCTGTAGAAGTGAAAATCCTTTTAGTAAAGTCATGGGAGAGTTAAAATGCAGCTATCCACCCCCCTACATCCCCAATCCTTGTGTTTTTACTATCCCTATCAAAAAAGAAAATGACATGTTATACAAATGGTTACTGTGGGCCTCCATTTCTTCCTTTGTCCACCAGTTTGAAGATCCATTGCAATGAATGTAGGCCAGTGAGAGAGTTACATTACTTGGAAAACAAACAGGTATATATGCTGTACTTAAATACA
Organism: Madoqua kirkii; assembly: GCA_006408675.1. Lineage (NCBI taxonomy): Eukaryota > Metazoa > Chordata > Mammalia > Artiodactyla > Bovidae > Madoqua > Madoqua kirkii. The sequence goes on from SJYC01066902.1 coordinate 35,813, forward strand.
ACCTCTCTTTAAAATCATCTGTCTTTGAATGCAGATATCACAAATGAAAGAGGACATTCTGTGGGTTCTTACATTTCCGTGACTGCTCATTTGGTTTCAACAAATCATCTTTAAATAGGTGAATTACCTCCATGAAAACAAGCAGGAAGGTCAAAGAAAAACTAGAACCACTGGTCTTAGCCTCTGTGAGTGACAGCATAAGAAAAATGAGAGCAATGGTTGCTCTGGCCCAGCAGATCAGGAGTTGAAAACAAAAATTGTTCTTCTAAGAGCTGTGCCATCTTAATAACAACACCCCAAACTGCTGCTAGCTGTTAGGGAGAGAGAACTGATAACTGTGGTCAGATAAAAGACCAGCTCGTAAGAGCAATGAAAAGTTGAGATTTATGTTTTCTTCTGGTGTTTGAAGATTTTGTCTGGCATTGAGGATAATTTTTATAGAACTGTAAAGAGTGTAGCTCTGCCCCAATGTTCATAGCAGCACTGTTTCTAATAGGCAAGACATGGAATCAAACTAAATGTCCATCAACAGACAATGGATAATGATCATATCTATACATCTATATGCTGCTGCTGCTAAGTCGCTTCAGTCGTGTCCAACTCTGTGTGACCCCATAGACAGCAGCCCACCAGGCTCCCCCGTCCCTGGGATTCTCCAGGAAAGAACGCTGGAGTGGGTTGCCATTTCCTTCTCCAATGCATGAAAGTCAAAAGTGAAAGTGAAGTCGCTCAGTCATGTCTGACTCTTAGCGACCCATGGACTGCAGCCCACCAGGCTCCTCTGTCCACGGGATACAGGCAAGAGTACTGGAGTGGGGTGCCATTGCCTTCTCCATATATACACATCTTCATATATATGTGTATATATATACATAGACACACACAGTGGAAGATTACTCAGTCATAGAAAGAATGAAGTATTGCTGTCTGCAGTAAGATGGATGGACCTAGAGACTGTCATACTGAGTGAAGTAAGTCAGAGAAAGACAGATATCATGTGATATCACATATATATAGAATCTAAAATATGACAAATGAATTTATTTACAAAACAAAAATAGATTCACAGACACAGAAAACAAACTTCTGGTTGCCAAAGGGAAAGTTGTGGGTGAGGGGATAAATTTTATATACAGTTACACACTACTGTATATAAAACAACCAAGGTCCTAGTATACAGCATAGGGAACTATGTCCAATGTCTTGTAATAACCTATAAAGTAAAAGAATCTGAAAAAGAATATATATATATAGAAAGATACATATATATATCTGAATCACTTTGTACACCTGAAATATTATAAATCAACTATAACCTCAGTAAAAAATAAAAAAGAAAGTGTGGCACTGAGCACACCCTTTTGTATTTCTCATGAAAAATCCTTGCTAAACTTTAGAGACAAGCTGGGTTATGTTTTGAGTCAAGAGGAAACTCTCATCTGGCACGTGGATCTCTGCACTCTTGTCCTAACTTCCATGAATGGTTTTTACTTCCAGTCTTCTGTGTGCACGCAACATTTCAATGTGACCACCCTTCTTAGTGTTCTCTAAACGCTTTGCTTTTCCTTCAGTGAACTTAATTCATGCTGCATCTTCTCTGTGTTGTCTTCCTTCATTTCTGCTTTTAAAGAAGTCTTCCCTTTCCTTAGACCTTAAAAGTCCTAAAATCTTAAAGAAAGCTTGTCTTTGTGTGTGTGTGTGTGTGTGTGTGTGTGTGTTTGTGTAGAATGCCACATAGAAACATCCATATAATAGATAATAGAATCCTTAGTTGACATCTACATTCCTCTTTAAATAAGGTTTCATTATTTTCTGACTTCAGAATCCAAAAGAGGAATCCCAATCAAACAGGGCAGATTTGCTGGTGACTAGAGAGAGTTGGGCTTCCCAGGTAGCTCAGTGGTAAAGAATTCACCTGCCAGTGTAGGAGATGCAAGAGATGCGAGTCTGATCCCTGGGTCAAGAAGATCTCCTGAAGGAGGAAATGGCAACCCACTCCAGTATTCTTGCCTGGAAAATCCCATGAACAGGAGCCTGATGGGCTCCTGTCCACAGGTTTGCAAAGAGTTGAACACAACTTAACAACTCAGTGCACATATACACACACAAGGGAAAGGCTGCCCAGAATTCATGCTGGATGCTGTTGGGGAAATAAAATTAAAAACATCTCTTTCCAGCTTAGGCAATCTCTCCACAAAGGTAGAGAGAACGATAACAATTCTATTATTGAATAAATATTAAACCAGAATGTAATGTATATTAAGGTGATTTATAAAGAGATTATAAAGACAAAGAAATCTCAGCCTTTTGGATTGCTAGACATGTTCTCCAGTTACATAATAACTAGTCCTCAAGGAGACTAGACAGTATCACTTGGCTAGCATAGTTTATCATATATTCACCTAGTAATTGAGGTGACTATATTAGCTAGTTGACTTTACGCAGAGGTAAACACACTTCTCATGGCAGGTGGTAGCTTTTGCAATTTGGCATGAAGTTCCCACTGAAGTTAGTAGTCATATCTTCTTAGATGGAGGTGGTTGTTGTCTTAGAAGATGGGGGTCCTATCTTCTTAGATGATTATGTTTCAGAGAGTTCGTTTCCAGGTCCTTGAGGAAGACATGCCTGGTTTTTTTTTTTGGTCACACCATGTAGCCTGTGTGATCTTAGCTTTCTGACCAGGAATTGAACCTGTGCCCCTTGCCGTGGGAGTGTGGAGTCTTAGCCACTGTACCTTCAGGGAAGTCCCCATTCCTGGATTTTAAAGTCAGCAAGAGATTGACTTATCTTTTGAAAAGATTTATGTGTATTTTGAAGAGAGAAAGAATTTATAATTACAAGTGTTTGCAAGTAACTAAGGAAAGGGATGATATGGTCAGTGGGAAGGATATATCTTATTTTCTTCCTTATCAAAAAATAATTCCAAGATTTGAAACTTTCTTTAATGTCCAAAAGAGCAATCTTCTCATTCACTGTGCTTTTGTTGTGGATATATATTTAGGCTTTATTTATTTATTTACTGAAATATTTTTCTTTTCTGGTAGTATTTTATGCATCGGATTATTCATTTTTTATTGCAGTAAAATATACATAATATAAAACTTTCTATCTTAATCTTTTTAAGTATACAGCTTGGTTGAATTAGGCACCTTCCTACTGTTGCATAACTGTCACAACCATCCATATCCAGAATTCTTTTGATTCTATAAAACTGAATTTTCACTCTATAAAACTTAACTAGATAATTATTTAGTTGAATAATGCTAACTGAATTAAATAATAACTTAAACATATTTAATAACATTAAATAATAACTCCTAAGACCCTCTTGCCCTAGTCCTTGGCAATCACTATTCTTTTTTTTCTTTTTAAAAATCTCTCCTTTTCCCCCTGTGCTGTAGGCTCTGGTAACTTCCATTCTACTCTGTTACTATGAATTTGCCTTAAAAATACAAACGCACACACACATACACATCACATATAAGGGAGATCATGCAATATTTGTCTTTCTGTGTATGGCTCGTTTTTTTGGCATGGTGTATTCAAGTTTCATCCTCCATATTATTGGAAATGGCAGAGTCTCCTTCTTAAATAGAATTCTCTTGTTAATGTTCACCACATTTTCTTTATTCATCTGTTGGCAAATATTTAGGTTGTTTTCCTATCTTGACTGTTGCGAATGATGCTTCAGTGAGCATGGGTGTGCAGATGTCCCTTCTATCTCTTCTAGACAGTGATCAAGTTTTCTATTTTAAATTTGTATTTGCCCTTAGAGTACCACCCTGAGAGCAATAAGACCTAATTTCAGACCCCTGTCACAGGTAAGGACCCAGAACTGGTCAGAGGCATACCTATGGGAGACAGACCTGCCTCACACTCCTGTGCACTTGCAGTTGATCATATTGAAGTCAGAAATTGGCAGTAAGAGTTTGTACTTTTCTGTTACAAGACATTACTTTCTGCTATATATTAGAGTTATTTATATGCATGCCTCATTTCCTTTGCATGTCTTGGAGCCCCTGGGTGGCAGGCAAAAAACAATTTCTTACTGTTTTCCAATTCACTCCTGTTTAGCCACATTTCGTATTTTTTGTGGTAGATACTGTACTAAGGCTAAGGGAAAAGAGTTGAATATGAAGGGATGATGCCTTATTCGGAGTTACCAAGTATTTGCAACGCAACTGATCAAGGCCTTTAAGAAGAGAAGAAACAACATGTATGCGTGAGAAACTACCTGAAAGATTCTGGAAAGATTGTCTTAGGAAGTGTGATGGTTAAATATATATGTCAACTTGAGTGGGCCATGGGTTGCCCAGATTAGGCATTATTTCTGGGCATGTCTATGAGGTTGTTTCTGGGTGAGATTAACATGTGAATTTGTGGATTCGAAATAAGTAGATTACCCTCCCCAGTGTGAGTGGGCATCATCCAGTTTTGGGGGGCTTGGCTAGAACAAAAGGGAGTAGAAGCAGGAATTCACCCTTTTTTCCTGCCTCACTGCGTGAGCTGGAACATCTCATCTCATCTTCCCTTGCCCTCAGATGTGATTTCCCTTATTGGCTCTGCTGGTTCTCAGGTCTTGGGACTTGGCCTGAATCACACTATTGCCTTTCTTCTGTCTCCAGCTTGCAAACAGCAGACTGTGGGACTTCTCAGCCTCCATGTTTGCAGGAGCCAAGTCCTTGTAATAAATCTCCTTTTATAGTCTATTGGTTCTATTTCTCTGGAGAATGCTGACTAATACAGAAAGTGACACTGAACCTTGGTAGAAATCTCTTTTATCAGTCTACTCATAGGTGTATTGACTTTTTCTTAATCATCATCTGGAATTGTAGAGCTGTTAGGGAAAGAGGAAAGACCGAGAGAGAGAGATTGTGTATGTGTTGGTGGTGGTGGAGTTGGAGGCTCTGCCATGCCCTGCCTTTACCTCTTTGCCTTCTACCCTGCTGCCAAAGTTAATTTCGAAAACACTATTTGATCACATTTCTCCCTTGCTCTAAAGCCTTCTGTGGCTCACCAGTGCCTACAAAATAAAGATCAAATGCCTTACCCCTGAGTTTTTCAAATGGTGGGTGTAACCATAGTGGATTACACAAGTGGTGGGTGTAACCATAGTGGATAACAAAATCAAATTAGTGAGTTACGAATCAGAATTCTTTTTAAAAAAGAGAGAGAAAATGGAGTTTACTGCATGTATGTAGAAAGAATAAGTATTGTTTCATGAAACTCAGTTTTAATTGTACAATTCTCCAAGCAAGAATACTGGAGTGGGTTGCCATTCCCTTCTCCAGGGGATCTTTTCAGCTCAGGGATCGAACCAGGATCTCTTACGTCTCCTGCACTGGCGGCGGGTTCCTTACCACTAGTGCCACCTGAGAAGCTGAGTCAAATCTACCATCTTGCTCTTTTTTATCTTTTCTGTCTTATTTGCATTTTTTAAAGGTTTCCACTAATGTCTTATTAGCTAAATATGTTTAGCTTTCATTTTTTAGTGTACTCTAGGGGTTTACACAGAGAAGGTGATGGCACCCCCCTCCAGTACTCTTGCCTGGAAAATCCCATGGATGGAGGAGCCTGGTGGGCTGCACTCCATGGGGTTGCTAAGAGTAGAACACGACCGAGCGACTTCACTTTCACTTTTCACTTTCATGCATTGGAGAAGGAAATGGCAACCCACTCCAGTGTTCTTGCCTGGAGAATCCCAGGGACGGGGGAGCCTGGTGGGCTGCCATCTATGGGGTCGCACAGAGTTGGACACGACTGAAGTGACTTAGCAGCAGCAGCAGCAGCAGCAGCAGGGGTTTACAACATCTTTTACTTATTGCACTTTATTACTTCATGTATAGTAGTATAAGCACTTTTTTGACAGTGTATTATTATATTCCTTTCTTCTTGTGCTGTTACTGTGCATTTTACTGGTATGGATACTATAAACTGGGGGTCTTCCTGGTGGCTCAGTAGTAATGAACCCTCCTGCTAGTGCAAGAGATGTGGGTTTGATCCCTGCATTGGGAAGATCTCCTGGAGAAGGAAACGGCAACCCACTCCAGTATTCTTGCCTGAGAAATCCCATGAACAGAGGAGCCTGGTGGGCTACAGTCTATGGGGTCAAAAAGGAGTCATATACAACTTAGTTACTAAGCAAAAACAACATGCTATAAACCTCACAATACATCATCATTAATTTGCTTTAAAGAGTGAGTTATCTTTTAATAAAATTTAAAAAAATGTAATTATTCATTTATTTTCAGTTCTGAAACTCGTCATTAATTTGTCTAGATATAAAATTTACATTTGGTATCACTTGGTTCTGCCTGATGACCCATCAGGAACATCCTTAATTTAAGGGGATTCCCTGGTGGCTCAGATGGTAAAGAATCTGCCTGCAATCCAGGAGACCTGGGTTCCATCTCTGGGTTGGGAAGATGCCCTGTAGGAGGGATAGGCTACTCAATCCAGTATTCTTGGGCTTCCCTGATAGCTCAGCTAGTAAAGAATCTACCTGCAATGTGGGAGATCTGGGTTCAATCCCTGGCTTAGAAAGATCCAGTGGAAAAAGGATAGGCTACCCACTCCAGTATTCCAGCCAGATGAATTCACGGACTATCTCCTTCAGTGTAATTACAACAACACTGAATTCTCTTAGTTTTTGCCTTATTTTGCCTTTGTTTTTAAAAGATATTTTCACTGGGTATAGATTTCTTGGTTAGCCTTATATTTTCAGTACCTTAAAGGTGTTACTGTGTCGTTGTCTGCCTTAAATCGTTTCCAGGTAGAAATGTTCTCTTGTTATCATCTCTCCTTAGAGGTTATGGGAACTTTTTCCTGTGGCTGCTTTTAAGATTTTTCTTTTTATCATTCATTAGTTTTCATCATTTTCATTATGCTATATCTCTCTGTAGTTTTCTTTCATTACATTTGTTTTGCTTGGGGTCCAATGAGCCACATGGATTTGTGAGCATATAATCTTAAGCTTGGAAATATTTGAATACTATTTCTTTAAATATTTTTTTCTGGAACCCCTGTCTCTTATACACATCTTTGGAAATAGAAGTCCAGTTTGACAGTGTTTTCTTCATTAAGAAATGTTTTCTAGAATCTTGTCTTATCTGAAATATTTTTGCCTAAGCAAAGGTCATAGAGATTTTCTCTTACATTTTCTTATGAATATTTATAGTTTTAACTCATATTTATGTACATGATTCATCTTTCATTAATGGCCAAAGAATATAATCTGTATGATTTCAGTTCTCTTCAGTTTTTTGAGACTTGTTTTATGGCCTATGTTAATGTTGGTAAAACTTACTGTATACTTAAGAAGAATGTATATTCTGCTGTTGTTGAGTGTTCTACAAATATGAATAAGGTCAATTATTTGATAAATTTTTTCAAGTTTTCTATATACTACATATTTCTGCCTATTGTATCAAGAGAAGTATTTTGAAAATTCAAAGTCTGATTGTGTATTTCTTCTATTTCTTTTGTCAGTTTTTGTCTCATGTATCTGAAGCACTGTTACTAGGTACATATACATTTAGGATTTTGTGTCTCTGTGATAAATTGACATCTTTATCAGCATGAAATGCCCCTCTTTATCCTTCCTGCTAGTTCTCTTTCTAAAATATACTTTGGCTGATATCAATATAGCCTACTACACCTTTTTAAAAACTTTGTGATTATATAGTTTATCTTTTACTGTCAAGTTACTTTCCATCTATCTGTGTTTTTATATTGAGCTTCTTTAGGCAGTATATATATAGTTGGACCTTGTTTCCCCCCTCCCCCTTTACTTTCTTCCTTTTAACTGGGAGTTAGGGAGTTAGGCTATTTGCATTTAAGTGAAAGAAAGTGAAGTCGCTCAGTCGTGTCTGACTCTTTGCGACCCCGTGGATGGTAGCCCACCAGGCTCTTCTGTCCACGGGATTCTCCAAGCAAGAATACTGGAGTGGGTAATGCAATTATAAATATGTGCTAAGTCACTTCAGTCATGTCTGACTCTGCAATCCTATGGACTGTAGCCCTCCAGGTGCCTCTGTCCATGGGATTCTCCAAGCAAGAATACTGGAGTGGGTTGCCATTCCCTTCTCCAGGGGATCTTTTCAGCTCAGGGATCGAACCAGGATCTCTTACGTCTCCTGCACTGGCGGCGGGTTCCTTACCACTAGTGCCACCTGAGAAGCTGAGTCAAATCTACCATCTTGCTCTTTTTTATCTTTTCTGTCTTATTTGCATTTTTTAAAGGTTTCCACTAATGTCTTATTAGCTAAATATGTTTAGCTTTCATTTTTTAGTGTACTCTAGGGGTTTACACAGAGAAGGTGATGGCACCCCCCTCCAGTACTCTTGCCTGGAAAATCCCATGGATGGAGGAGCCTGGTGGGCTGCACTCCATGGGGTTGCTAAGAGTAGAACACGACCGAGCGACTTCACTTTCACTTTTCACTTTCATGCATTGGAGAAGGAAATGGCAACCCACTCCAGTGTTCTTGCCTGGAGAATCCCAGGGACGGGGGAGCCTGGTGGGCTGCCATCTATGGGGTCGCACAGAGTTGGACACGACTGAAGTGACTTAGCAGCAGCAGCAGCAGCAGCAGCAGGGGTTTACAACATCTTTTACTTATTGCACTTTATTACTTCATGTATAGTAGTATAAGCACTTTTTTGACAGTGTATTATTATATTCCTTTCTTCTTGTGCTGTTACTGTGCATTTTACTGGTATGGATACTATAAACTGGGGGTCTTCCTGGTGGCTCAGTAGTAATGAACCCTCCTGCTAGTGCAAGAGATGTGGGTTTGATCCCTGCATTGGGAAGATCTCCTGGAGAAGGAAACGGCAACCCACTCCAGTATTCTTGCCTGAGAAATCCCATGAACAGAGGAGCCTGGTGGGCTACAGTCTATGGGGTCAAAAAGGAGTCATATACAACTTAGTTACTAAGCAAAAACAACATGCTATAAACCTCACAATACATCATCATTAATTTGCTTTAAGAGTGAGTTATCTTTTAATAAAATTTAAAAAAATGTAATTATTCATTTATTTTCAGTTCTGAAACTCGTCATTAATTTGTCTAGATATAAAATTTACATTTGGTATCACTTGGTTCTGCCTGATGACCCATCAGGAACATCCTTAATTTAAGGGGATTCCCTGGTGGCTCAGATGGTAAAGAATCTGCCTGCAATCCAGGAGACCTGGGTTCCATCTCTGGGTTGGGAAGATGCCCTGTAGGAGGGATAGGCTACTCAATCCAGTATTCTTGGGCTTCCCTGATAGCTCAGCTAGTAAAGAATCTACCTGCAATGTGGGAGATCTGGGTTCAATCCCTGGCTTAGAAAGATCCAGTGGAAAAAGGATAGGCTACCCACTCCAGTATTCCAGCCAGATGAATTCACGGACTATCTCCTTCAGTGTAATTACAACAACACTGAATTCTCTTAGTTTTTGCCTTATTTTGCCTTTGTTTTTAAAAGATATTTTCACTGGGTATAGATTTCTTGGTTAGCCTTATATTTTCAGTACCTTAAAGGTGTTACTGTGTCGTTGTCTGCCTTAAATCGTTTCCAGGTAGAAATGTTCTCTTGTTATCATCTCTCCTTAGAGGTTATGGGAACTTTTTCCTGTGGCTGCTTTTAAGATTTTTCTTTTTATCATTCATTAGTTTTCATCATTTTCATTATGCTATATCTCTCTGTAGTTTTCTTTCATTACATTTGTTTTGCTTGGGGTCCAATGAGCCACATGGATTTGTGAGCATATAATCTTAAGCTTGGAAATATTTGAATACTATTTCTTTAAATATTTTTTTCTGGAACCCCTTTTGCTGTGCCTTCAAGCTCACTGATTTTCACTCATATGATGTCTTAACATAGTCAGACATTCTATTAATCTTCCTTTGGAGGTACTGTAATTTTTGTTCTACCTTTCATATCTTCCATTTCTCTCCATGTAATGTCCATGTTTTCCCCTACCTTAACTTTATGTATTACCTATGGTAGCTGTCTCGCTGGCTTGCTGCTGGTTCTAACATTTGTCATTCTTAGGTCTATTACTGTTGGTTGACTTTTCATTTTTTATGGCTTACATTGATATTTTCCTTACTATTATGGGTGACAGCTTTTTATTAGATTTCTTATTGTGAGTTGTGAGCTTTTCTTAATATTGTTTGAAATAGTATCAAATTGTGTTCTGACAAGGAGTTAAATTACTTGGAATCAGATCTTTGTGAAGTCTGCTTTTAAGTTTTGTTAAGGGCAGAGCAGCCTTTATCATAGTTCTTATTTAGCACTATTAAGCCACTTTTTCTAAGGATTCTACCTGATGTTCTATATATTATGGAGGAAATTCCCACTCCAATTGGTGGGAAAACAAACTCTCTCCTCTGTGAGCTCCAGAATTTTTCTGCTTCTTCCTTTCCAGTGGTTCTTTCCCAAGCCTGGTATAGTTTCCTTCCAGTACTCAAAGATTGGGGAGCTCTCTGTAAAACTCCAGAGCTATCTCTCAGATCAGCTCACTCCTGTTTGCTTGCTCAGTGTGTCTCAAAATTCTAGCTATCCTGGATTTCTGACCTACATCTTTTCAACTGGGGAGACGGTTGGACCCTGTCTGGGTTCTCCTTCCCTGCACACTGGCTGGAGACTGCCTCCAGGCAGAAAGCTGGTGCAACAGTAGATCTCACCTTTTTGTCTCCTTTCCCTCAGAGGTCACAGATCTATTTTGCCTCCTATCCAGTGTCTTAAAACTACCATATAATGTGTTTTGCCCAGTTTTCTCTCCTAGTCTGTCATGGCCAGAAGCAGAACTCTCCCAAAGGTATCATTTTTAAGGTAGAAAAAAAGTAAACTAGAGTTTACTGTCTATAGACATTAAAGCCTTTATTAATTACTTCAGGGCTCCAATGATAATTATTTTGTAATTTATCTTTGAAAGTGAAAGTCACTCAGTTGTGTCTGACTCTTTGCAACTGCATGGACTATACAAGTCCATGGAATTCTCCAGGCCAGAATACTGGAGTGGGTAGCTGTTCCCTTCTCCAGGGGATCTTTACAATCCAGGGATTGAACCCAGGTCTCCCACATTGCAGGTGGATTCTTTACCAGCTGAGGCACAAGGGAAGCCCAAGAATACTAGAGTGGGTAGCCTATCTCTTCAGCAGACCTTCCCGACCAAGGAATCAACTGGAGTCTCCTGCACTGGGCAGGAGATTCTTTACCAACTGGGTTATCAGGGAAGCCCCCAAATATGGAATGCTTCATGAATTTGCACGTCATAGCTTTAATAGAGACAGTAGTTATCCTTTATAACCAACTCATTTCAAATGCCTTAATAATTTGCAATAACCTAGCCAGATATGTATGGTTAGAATGGTAAGTTATTAAGCCAATCAAGACACTTTCTAAACAGAGTAAGAAGGAAAAATGTCACAATAAATTCAAGTCCCCAAAAGACCCAGAAACAATGGTTTTTCTCTTTTACTTTCAGACAGGCAAACTGTTTTTAAAAAGAAAGAAACTGCTTACTTAAATAAGTAGTGGTCACAGGTAACTTGAAGTTCCAGGTCAAATGTGAACTGCTTCTTCAGTTCAGAAGGCGAAATACACATTTCATAACGAGACTGGACAAAGGCTGAGATTAAAAGTGTGGAGAAGTATCTGCTTTCACTGTAATAAAATTCAGACATCAGCAATCACTTCACTCTGTCTTCAGAAGGAAAAAAGACCTGTTTCAATTTCCATCCTCCCCAGTTTTTCCTTTTTCTGATGTGATGTTACTCTAACAGAGTGTAAGGCTTTTATAACACTGGAGCTGGCCCTAATGAAGAGGTCATCAGAGAAAGAAACCTCTTACATGGAGTAGCTGACTGTTCATAAATTTTCAAATCAATTAAGCATATTCCATACTTAGAACTTACACTGGAAATTCTGCTTCAAGACGAAAATTCAATTTTGAGATCTATCACTCCTCTGAAAAAGGAACATGACATTTTAATACACAAATACATATATATATATTTTTATATAAATACATATGTATGTGTCACACATATATCTTTTGCCCAGGAAGAAAATTCCACAAATTTTTGGTGTGGGTTAGTCAGTAACTTGCTTTCATTTATATAAGAATGGGAGAGAGGGTGGCAAAGTGCAGTGGTAGATATCCTCCTTTAAGTTTAGGGACAGCAGGTAATTTGTTGGTGCCAGAATACTGGAGTGGGTAGCTGTTCCCTTCTCCAGGGGATCTTTACAATCCAGGGATTGAACCCAGGTCTCCCACATTGCAGGTGGATTCTTTACCAGCTGAGGCACAAGGGAAGCCCAAGAATACTAGAGTGGGTAGCCTATCTCTTCAGCAGACCTTCCCGACCAAGGAATCAACTGGAGTCTCCTGCACTGGGCAGGAGATTCTTTACCAACTGGGTTATCAGGGAAGCCCCCAAATATGGAATGCTTCATGAATTTGCACGTCATAGCTTTAATAGAGACAGTAGTTATCCTTTATAACCAACTCATTTCAAATGCCTTAATAATTTGCAATAACCTAGCCAGATATGTATGGTTAGAATGGTAAGTTATTAAGCCAATCAAGACACTTTCTAAACAGAGTAAGAAGGAAAAATGTCACAATAAATTCAAGTCCCCAAAAGACCCAGAAATAATGGTTTTTCTCTTTTACTTTCAGACAGGCAAACTGTTTTTAAAAAGAAAGAAACTGCTTACTTAAATAAGTAGTGGTCACAGGTAACTTGAAGTTCCAGGTCAAATGTGAACTGCTTCTTCAGTTCAGAAGGCGAAATACACATTTCATAACGAGACTGGACAAAGGCTGAGATTAAAAGTGTGGAGAAGTATCTGCTTTCACTGTAATAAAATTCAGACATCAGCAATCACTTCACTCTGTCTTCAGAAGGAAAAAAGACCTGTTTCAATTTCCATCCTCCCCAGTTTTTCCTTTTTCTGATGTGATGTTACTCTAACAGAGTGTAAGGCTTTTATAACACTGGAGCTGGCCCTAATGAAGAGGTCATCAGAGAAAGAAACCTCTTACATGGAGTAGCTGACTGTTCATAAATTTTCAAATCAATTAAGCATATTCCATACTTAGAACTTACACTGGAAATTCTGCTTCAAGACGAAAATTCAATTTTGAGATCTATCACTCCTCTGAAAAAGGAACATGACATTTTAATACACAAATACATATATATATATTTTTATATAAATACATATGTATGTGTCACACATATATCTTTTGCCCAGGAAGAAAATTCCACAAATTTTTGGTGTGGGTTGTCAGTAACTTGCTTTCATTTATATAAGAATGGGAGAGAGGGTGGCAAAGTGCAGTGGTAGATATCCTCCTTTAAGTTTAGGGACAGCAGGTAATTTGTTGGGAATAGAACAAGACTTTCCACCATTAGGGGTGATGGAGATTTTATGTCCAAAAGTAATTCCAACAAATCCCACATTCCGTAAACTGTCTCCATTCCCTCCAGACACACTTTGGGGCCAAGTACCCATAGATATTTACTTTTAAGTTGCTTTTCCATTATTTCCAACTTTTGTTGAGGAACGGCATTTTCTAATTATAGTAGTGATTTTTAAGATGGTCCAGTTCAGTCCACGTCATATCATGTTGCACTGTAACAGTTTGTACATTTATCTCTGCTTTTTCCACATTACCTTCCAATTTTAAACCCATGGGGCAAATGCTTCAAGTGTACCTTAATCCTCTCTTTACTGACTTTAATAGGCTGTTAAAATAGTTTAAGATGAACCTCAAGAGGCTTGTCAGGATTCACCTGGTCCTCAAGCTCTGGAATTGTCTTGAGATAGCAAATGTACTTAACAATGGTCAATAATCTGAGGTCACTTTTCTTTTTGCTCTGAGCTAGAAATGATACATCTGATACTGAGAACTGGAGAAAGTAAGAAATTCTGGGCAGAGATGATCATATGAACTCCCTCTACTGGGTTGAGAAATACTCATATAGAAAGAACAGGGCCTTGGGCTGCCATCAGATCTGGATTCAAATTTTAGCATCCTTATTTGCTAGCTGGGACCATAAGCAAGATATTTTAACCTCTCTGAGTCTTGGTTTCCTCATTTATCACACAGGGTAAAATAGTATCTACATTAAGGGATGTGGGAAGGGTTTCATGGGATCATGCCTAGCGTGTAATACTCATATTTAATGAGCTCTGACTGGCTAAAGAACTCCAGGCTGGGGCAGGACTACTTGTCCCCCTCTCATTTGAAAGCAGCCCAGTAGCACACCAGAGCAAGAGCTTGGGTAAGTAGCAAAGGATGGAGAGGGGGTGATGAAAGTTAAGGATCCTGTTGTAATCAGTCATCTTTCATTAACCTGAATTCCCCTTTCCCCATTCTGTGAGTCAGACGAATCGCATATACAGTGTGCTTGCCTGAGTCTGTTCCGAGAGCTTGAGTCTGTTTTAAAATCTCCTGAAGAACTGCTCACAGCAAAATCAAGCATCTTCCAGGGGGCAGGAGCCCAGCCCAGCCCAGAAGAATCAACTCGGCGGTGGGCACCGGAGCCCTGGTGGCCAGACCAGTGTGCAAGGGGTGTGTCTGGGCCCTTGAAGGAGCAAACCTCAGACAGGCACAATTAGTGTGTCTTCTTAACTCTCCTTCTAAAGTTATTCAAGGGGACTGTGGTTTTGCCTTGAGCAAAACCCCCCTTACCAGCCGGGAATCTAAAAACAAACAACATTATTTTATTAGGTTACCCCAGCAGATGAAAGCAGAGTGTTCCATTTGGACTCTTTTTGGAGTCAATTAATGCATTAGCTAAAAACAAACCCTTCTGAAAGAGAGTCCCTGTTGTCTTCAGCAGCTGCTAGAGGAAAACTTAGCACCGTGCTCCTACAGATGTCAGGCGGCAAAGAGCAGAGGAGTTCTAAGTCATTAACATTCATTGATAAGAAAAGCTGTTTTAATGCTAATGTCCTCCTGTGCCTAATGGTACACGCCTAATGTACCACTAACCTCAAAAGGATGATTTTTTAAATCTTTATTTTTAACCATGACCAGGAAATTTAAAGATCATATAGTTTACACGAAAGTTCCTAACTCAGAGTAACCAGCTAATTAAAACCAATTTACATAGCTGTAGTCGCTTTAATAAAAGATGTACTTACGACTTCTAAAGTAAATGATCAATACATTAGAATAAGGTTGTTTTAAATTATGGTCTTAACTCCAGCCATTAAAAACACTACTGAAAAGGCCTATAAAGTGGGAAAATGATAAAGATTGCTAATTGGAAAAAAAATGATCAAAACCCATCCATCCATCTATCTGTTCATCCGTCCATGAAATGAAAAGAGCCTACTCAAAGTTCCAGGCACTGTGGAACCAGCATCACAAGCACGGTTCTCATGGAGCCAATCTGGGCTTTCAGGTTAAAGACTTCCACAGTTTTAAAGAAATAAGTGACAGTGCTCTTTTCTGCCTCAGATCTTCAAAACGTGCACCCCCATGCCCACCACCCCCCACCAATCTGGGCTTTCAGGTTAAAGACTTCCACAGTTTTAAAGAAATAAGTGACAGTGCTCTTTTCTGCCTCAGATCTTCAAAACGTGCACCCCCATGCCCACACCCCCCCGTGGTCCTCATAACATGGAAAACAGAACTCTTTGGTGAGGGTTGGGTTGTTCCCAGAAGGTAAAACAAAGGCACCTCCCTCCCCGTAAACAATCTGCCTCCAATGCAGGAAACCGGGGTGCGGTCCCTGGGTCGGGAAGATCCCCAGAAGAGGGGGATGGCTGCCCACTGCAGTGCTCTTGCCTGGAGAATCCCATGGACGGAGGAGCCTGGCGGGCTGCAGTCCATGGAGTCGCAAAGAATCGGACACAACTGCGTGACTCACACTTTGAGGGCAGTACCATTTGTGGAAAGAACATTTCACTGCTCTCACCAGGGAATGTGTCTTTTTAAAAATCTTTGGAAAAATCCCCATCCTGAAAGCGTTTGATGACCCTGAACTGAAAAGTGGGATTTCACTCCGTGGCAAAGATACAAATTCATCCCCACAAAGATGGCTTCTGCGGTAAAAGGCACATGATGATTCTCAGGGTTTATCTACAAGGTTGCTAAATGGGGCTCCACGACACCAAATTCCATTACCTGGAGCTTTCCCTGTCTCTACCTGAAGAATTCCAGCGTGCCTTGCGGAAAACCTAGTCCTGGGGGGGAGGTTGCAAAGTTTCAAGCACAATTTGTTCCCAGTTTTTATTCCCTGCTTACTGAGTTATGTGCTGCTAAACATTTCCAGAAGACTGTCAAAATGTAAGCATCCTGAGGTTTACATCGGCCACACCATTAAACAACACATAAGCAACAAAATTTTAAACATTGTTTTCCAGCAATGGTAAATATTTTCACTAAGTAAAAACTGAAGCTTGAAATGCAATAAGCACTTAAAATGACTCCTTTCTGCGCCAGGATTCTTATGTTCCCCTGTGCAACCCCGGCTGCTTGGGATTAAGGCAACCCCAGGGAGCACAGCGAATGGTTGTGGGTTATGAGGTGCAGCATGAGCTTGGCGACAGCATGCCACCCAGCCTCAAGAAGCCCAGCCGCGGCTGGAGCCCAAGAACCAGCGTGTTCATTCTGTGGTCAGCTGCACATTTTTTCCCCTCCTAGAAAAGAAGTTGCTATACAAAAGTCAGGCCTCTCCCCCGCTCCCCCTAAGCAATCAGGAGTGGACAGGGGCAGAGGGAGAGACTCCAGGGCCGGCGGGGCAGGGGGAGAAGACTGGCCCCCTTGGGTGGGCATTGCTCAGCTTTCGGGCCCTTGGCGAGGAGCAGAAAATTGCCACTGCAGAAACAGCGGCAGGCACAGCGCTGCTGAGTATCGTGCTGTCATTTCAGGAAGAAGGCAAACCCAGAACAAATTTGACGTGGTTTTCACCACACGGTGATTGCAGTCCTATTCAAGGATGTCACCCTCACACCACCCACTGAGCACAACTCAGATGGATAGGGGGCCTCCTGCCTGTCTCCAGTCACTGCCCTCCCCGGAACAGACCAAGCCAAGGATTTTTAAAGAAACACAGCCGCGGGGGCCTATCTCCCTGGCTTCCTGGTACCTCTCTGCTTTCTCCTTTACTATAGAGAATCATCCTCAGCTCCAAGTAGGACTAAGGGAAGCCAAGACGCTCTCCCACTAGAGGCAACACCTCCTAAAGAAGCAAGCAGGAGGACTTCCCTGGTGGTCCAGTGGCCAAGGCTCTGAGCTCCCAATGCAGGGGGCCCAGGTTCGATCCCTGGTCAGGGAACTAGATCCCACACGCTGCGACTAAGACCCCAGAGCAGTCAAATAAATAAGCAAATATTAAAACAAAAAAGCAGCAAGCAGGGCAATGCACCGTGTCTTGAGATCTGGGTCAGTATTTATACCTGGAAAATCTGATCTTCCATCAAATTTCAAGCAGTTGAAGAAAAGAAAGGCAGGGAGGCAGGGTTTACACTCAGGGGACTTTTCTCCACATTCAAAATAACAAAGCTTGAGGGCTGTGTTACTGTGACACCACCTAAATTTCTATGACATATGTGGAGTCTTGTGACTGGTCTTGGATATTAAAATATAAATGACGCTTGTAACACTGAGCAAGGGACTGGGGGAGGGGGGCAAGCTCAGGGAGACGGAGGGGATTCCCTCTGGTGTTTGCCAAACCAAAACCTGAGGGAGCCATGTATATATCTGTCCTATTTCTGGTGAGAATAACAAAGTTTTTGTTCACTTAAAAAAAAACAAAAAACCCCAAAACAACAAAGCAGAGTTCACAGATGGTTTTTACACTTTCCCATTTTGAACAGTAACTCTGAAGTCAACCTGCTGACCTACAGCAAGACAGAAACTGAAAAATGGCTCTCTTCTGGAGGCAAATTTTGGAGACACAGGAAGTTCAAACTCAACTGACAATAAGTAACTTAGGAGCACAACTGCAGCCTTAGGAGCGCCCGAAATTCTATTCAAGACCTTTTCCCTGGTCATTACAGTGTGGGTCAAATATGTGCAACCCGGACTGCAGGCTGCACACAGTGGTCCATGGTTTTGGTATGAAGAAGAGTGAGAGAAGACGAGAAGACACTACAGCCCTTTTGTATGAGCTTTCATGCCCAACCGCCAGTGAAACTCGATATTAACTCTCACAATAAGAGCACCGAGGATGTCTAGAGCAAGAGCCAGTTTGCTAGGGTCCTCACTCATCGAGATCAAACGTAAACAGCCTCTCTTACTCACACTGAACACTGGCATACTGAAGACGCGTGTGCCCATCCTCCTGAGAGACCAGCGAGACAAACCCAGGCTATCACGAACGAGCCACCCTCAAGATGAGACTCCGAGAGTCCAATCAGGATCGCTCTTGCAGTCATTTGCCACATGACGTAACAAGAGCAAAAACACTCATAGCTTTAAAAATAGTTTATTTCCTTCTTCACAGACACACGAGCCTTCTGACCATTGTTTGAGGCACCACAAATTAAATAAAAATGCATATTACCATGTATTTTTCCATGATTCAAGATACAGTGGATTTTAAAAGCAAATGGATGCTAACTACAGTGGGCTGGGAAGGGTGAGGGTAGGTATCAGTAACGGAGGGCACACGTTTTTCTGCAGTCTTTACTGAAACAGGCGGTGGTCAGCACATGTGCCTCCTACAAGCAGTCATCCCAAGCCAGGAGCGGGGCTGTGTCTCTGGGTTTCTCCATCCGTCGAGTACAGAGCCAAGAGTACTTTCTCTAAAGTACAAAGACCTCCCCCTGGTAGCCCGAGTACCAGTAACAGAATATGATTATTAAACATCTTCAATGTGGTTTTCATTACAAAACAACATGTTTCACTCAAAGCTTCATAATATAATCCAGAGTCAGAATTAGTGTGTGTTTAGAATCCGAAGCCGGGCTGGCTACTTCTAATACTTCCATTTCTTCCAGTGATTTTTCCTCTCTTTATAAACATGCACCCAGTCTCCTGCACAGGAACACGTGCTTGGAGCACCATGATTCCTTCTCAGTAGCTTCTTCTGGGCTGTAATCCTAATTTGAGGAGACTGGTTCTAATTTCTATTCAGACTTGCTTCTTCCTCCAGATTGGGTTAATGCTGGCCAAATCCCAGGAGACGTCAGGTACCAGCATAGGTTTGTGAGAAGAGGCCCAAAGAAAAATTATGAATAATTTCACAATGGTCTAGTTAGGGAAACACACAGAAAAAGGAATGATTTCACCTTATCAAAAGCCTCGACTTGAATTTAAACAGGAGATGGAAGTGACAGGGATGAAGTGTTTCCATTGAGATGGGGTGTTCTCTCCCACAGTCATACCAGAGACGCAGCAATGGCCCGGTGGGTGCCAGGCCTCCTAGGGGCCCCCACCCATGGCTTGTGAGGTAGATGCTGATGGCTTGAAGAGAGGTAGGTAAAGTCCAAATTTGTTTTCAATCCCTGCAAATGTTGCAACTGCCAGTTTGTAGCCCCCAACGTGATCAGGATTGGGAGCAGGCAGGGTGATCCTGGATTTAGGAACTGGTTCTGATCCCATGGGTTTCCTACAAGAAGGGAAAATAGAGTGAGAAGCTGAGGGTTTTTGTTTAACTTGGTAAAAGCAACATTCAAAAACTGCTAACATCTGGATCATAGAGGAGCCGTGGAATTCTGGTTACTTGTATGTTCCCTTTTGAAATGAATCTGATAACATGATTTCAGTATTTTCCTACATCTCTTCTACTTCATCACAGGGACTAAAAGGACATGGCTTTCAGGATGACGACAGAGTATCAGAAGCAGCTGAAGTTTAGCAAGATACTTACACTCCTCCGAAGTCAACGTAGAACCATCGCTGGAGCAGTTCATAGGTCAGCAAAGTCCACCGAACTGGGGGGAGGACCGAAACACACGAGCTTGGGGGGAGAACAGGAAGTAACAGACAGGGTTAAGATTTTAAAAATCTGCCCGATACCAAAGGTTTAGTTAAGAGCAAATTATTTCCATACCGCCAGCTCCTTTCCACAAAGCTTTCGGGCCCTCCTCTCGTAGGATCTTCCGAAAGCAGTCTATCACTCCGCTGTAAGTGGTCTGGCCAGCCCGGGCGGCCACCTGTAATCGCGTCTTGATGACATCAGCAGGGGTCACCAGTGAGGCTGCAGGCATACCTGCCAGAAGAGACCACACCTTTGCAGTCGGTCCCGTTCTCACCGTGTAAAAGACACTGCTGTGCACTGCCGGCCACGGAAAGAAAGCTGAGGCTGGGATCGAGTCAAGTGCCCGCTCGCTGTCACCTCCGGGAAATGCAGCTGTGACTCCGGTCTGCAGGCATGGAGGCTGCACCCAGCCTGGTAGACTACACGCCTCGCCTCTCCTTCCCCAGACCACCACCTCCATTAGTTACGCTTACGTTCGTACACAGTCTCAAGGAATTATATATCAACACAACTTCAAGTGGTTGAAAACAAATGGAGAAAGATTTGTTTTTTTTTTCCTTGTTGTTTTTTACCTTTCTTTTTTTTTGCTTTCCTGTTGAAATCAGAGTTATTGGGTCTGATTTTTCAGAGGTGAAGCTTGTTATCCGTTTCCTCTTCCTGCTTCTCTGCGGCTGCTGGCAGTCAGCGGAGGTGCCTTCTCACACACATTCAACCACTCGCACCCTCCAAACCCTAAGCTCTCCAGTTACACCAGAAAAGACTTTACTGATAGCTAAACAAACACTCTGTGTGTGTGTGTGTGTGTGTATGCATGTGTGAAGGTGGGAGGTGACCTGAGGGGGACGCACCCACAGATACCATTTTAGGATTCCTCTTCCCTATGACTGATATCTCCCGAAAAAAATATCTGCCAGAAATCTTAAAATTTACACTGGCTGATAATCAATGAAAAAGAAACAATAACAACACAACAAAACCCTCCCAAAATTACCAATGGGAAATTTTTCTACAGTCATTTTATCCAAACTGGGGCAGCCCATGTTTAGATTTTTTAAAAGCGAGACTGTACTCAGAAGACGCTGTCTCTTATGGTTTTATTACTTTTCCATTATGAACCTATTCCAAACCAAATTGGTCAAATGCAGATGCATAAATCTCCTTTGCTTTTTTTAAGGCTTAATAATTCTGTAAGAATTTCGGTCCAAACCAACGTGGTCTGGCTCACAGCTCCATCTCATCCTTCTAAGAGACAGCTTTAAAGTTACAGGGTGTGCGTGTGCGCCCGGGGGAATCCGCATAGTACACGTCTGCATTTATATCGCTAAGCTGTATCTTCTCCTCTTCCATCTTTCCCGAGGCTCCTCAACCATTCATCTGAACAGTTTTTATGAAACACATGGCATCTTTGCATGTGAAAAAGCTCGCTTTATATCCAGCGCTTCACTGGATAAGTCATACTGAATTTCCTATTAGCTTAGAGGAATTATTTTAACTTTAAGCCAGGAATTTATCCTCCAACATAATGGAAGGAAACATGAAAAATGCTTAGAAACCCACTGTATTCACACCACCAATTTTGTTTCACTTCCTGGTTTAGAAAGAGTTTAGCAAGGCTGTCTGCTTTAGACATGTAATGAAATCCTTCTTACAAGGGTGGGCAGGCACGGCAGAGTGTGACTCTGAAAGACACACAAACAATAAAATGGGTAACAAGTTTCCTTCAGTTAGGGGAGTTTTCATAAACAGCTACTTGCTATGAAAAGACAGAGGAAGTGTTGGGGAGGGTAGGGAGGAGACACTGATCTGTGGAACAAGAATGCTAAGGGAACCGTGTAAGATGTTTAATCACTTGTCTGGCAAAACTGATTGGGATGTGTGGGTGTGTATGTGGAGTGGGGGCGGGTGCTGGAAACAGGGCGGCCTGTACAGGCCTCTCACCCTCTCCGCCACCAGCTCCCACCTCTCCCTGGAGGACAGCTGCTAGGGCTGCGAGGGGCGGAGTACAGTCCTGTGGACGGGATTGCTGGTGTGGAGACTTGCTAAATTCACCAGAGAGCAACGTCAGGCTGCTCCACAGCTAGGCCAGGAGGGCAGCATTTACCGGGAAGAGCTTGGCTCACGGACATGTGTTGATTTGGGGGATCGGGAATGGAAAAGACTCGGAGCAACTTTGCCTGGTTTCTCCTGGCTTGCTTAAGGATAAGATGATGCTGATCAAGAGGTCAAGTTTTCTCTGGTCCCAAAGATGGGAGAGCGAGAGAAGGCTAGGAAACAGGAACGGGACCAGCCTCTCACCTGATGCTTCAGTGATGAGACATATGATGAGATCTTCGGACCACCTACTATGTATGACAGGGATGTTCTCCAGCCAATCAAAAAAATTATACCTCTTTAAGGGGGTGCCCATCAGCTAGACAGTAGAAATTTGTTTACCACAAAATAAAGCATGATTGGCAAAATACAACTTTGGTACAAGGACATTATTGTATAACACAGGGGATGTAGCCAATATTTTACAATAATTACAAATGGAATATAACCTTTAAAAATTGTGAATCACTATGCTGTACATATGAAACATATAATACTATATATATAACCTGTACCTCAAAAAAAAGACCCCAGCAAAGACCAATAAACAGATATCATAAGACCAAAAAAAAAAAAACAAACCCAAACCTGGGGTGAGTCATCCTTAATTTGAACAAATATTCCATTAGTATTTGTAAAAAAAAAAAAAAAGTGCTTCTCTGCTTATGGGACACAAAAGTTAACAGCTATTTATTTGGGAATCAAGGTTAAGAGTTTGCCAAAATCCCTGTGCACCCTTATGTACATTATCTACATGATGTATCAGTTGCTAAGAAAAGCACAAAGATTTTCATTTAGAAAGAGACAGTATCACATTATCGTCATACTTCTAACTTGAGGTTTTATAAGACATCATTATGTTGATACTACAGTGAGGCTCCTTGGTAAATTTTACGTAAGTGTGAAATACACCTCTGTGCTTCTGAATGCTGTTTTTAAACCCTGAATTCCATTCAGTTTGACATTAATATTGCTATACTTGCTTATCGTTGGTATTTGCCGGGTACATATTTTTCCATCCATTCTCTTTCCATCTTTCTCTGTCACTGTTTTCTCAAACTTCAGATGACTAGATTTCCATTCACAACTCAGCTAAAAGCGTTAGCTTTCCCTAGGGGCACTGAAGGCATTCAGCTGTGCCTCGGAGGCGACTCCGGGCATCCTGGGTTGGGGTTCTGGTTTTTGTTTTCTCTGCTTCTAGGTGTTTCCCTTTTGATTTCATCCTTTCCTGACTAACTGAATAACGTGTGTTGCTGCACAGGTGTGACAGTTACAGCGTGTGCAACTGATGGGCCCTGACGTCTTCTCTGCAAGCTGAGGGTCTGGCACCGCATAGCCCCGGCCACCCCAGCTCTGTCCTCCTTTCTGTTGCCTGCCTCCCAGTGACCCTTCCTGGATAAAAAACACAAACCAAAGTGAGCAGTTCTTCAGACCGACTCTAGGGTTTACCTTTGATTTGCTCAGTTTTGTACATCCCACATTCTCCTCTTTCTTAAATTCACTTAGATTCATTTTGCCTGCCAGAGGTCTGTTGCGGGGTCCCTGAGCCCTGGCTGGGAGGGACCGCCTTGGGACTGGCACCCACTCTGAAGGCGAATGTGCCCACTGGGAAGGAGACTGCGGTTCACGCCCTCCCCTGCGGGGGCTGCGCGGGAACCCGGCACCGTGGACGAGCAGCCAGTCTTCCATTACTGGCTGGTTTTCTGTCCTCTTCTCCTTATACTTCTCCCTGGGAAAGTCCTATTACACAGATGTTAGCCCTCCTGGGCTCATCTCACAGACCCCTTAAATCTTCTGTTATTTCTCGTCTCTGTATTTGTGATCCACGTACAGTTGCTCAGTCATGTCTGACTCTTCGCGACCCCATGGACCATAGCCCGCTGGGCTCCCCCTGTCCGTGGGATTTCCCAGGCAAGTATACTGGAGTGGGTTGCTATTTCCTCCTCCAGGGGATCTTCCTGACCCAGGGATCGAACCCACCTCTCTGGCATTGCAGCAGATTCTTCATCAGTGAGCCACCTGGGAAGCCCCACTTGTGATCCATATTCTAGAGGGCTTTCTTTGTTTTCTCCCATGCCTGTATTTCCCATGCATCAAATCTGGTGTTTTTCTATGGATTTTAAGTTCTAGCCATGTTTCATTAACTTTCGAGAAAGCTTCCTGACTGGTTGTTTCTTTCAAATCTGAGGACCTTAATTATAGTTCTTAGAAGGTCTCCTCTGTTCCCTGAATGGCCTGTTTTCTATGTCATTCTTCTGTTTACTTAGCTTATCGCTCCTTCTTGTCTGAGGACCCCTGGCTGTCTACTGGCATTCAAGTTCACAGGCCAGGCTGATGAGGGCTGTGGACGGCTCCCACTGCACCCGGGTCAGCCTCACCCACGGGGCTCCTGAATGGAGGGTGGTCCTTTCACAGGTTTTGTGAAATGGGTGAGGCCTGGCAACTGGACAGGAGTTAAAGATAGGCCTGCAGGGCAGGGACCTTCCAAATCCTGCCACGTGGGATGCTTCACGCTGGACGCAGAAGGGATTTCTTCCTACCCTCCTTTGGAAGAGCTGCCATTAGTTCATTTTATTTCTTCCCCCCTGCGACTTTGGTGAAGGCCTGGAATTACCATAAACCTTGCCCTGCTCTCCGTTCTTTACAACTGCCCTCTCCAGGCAAGTGTTTCTTTCTTTACAACACAGCTCTGGGCTTTTAGTGGGGATTCAAATATTGCCTGAAGCTTCACATAAAAAGGAAAAGAGAGAGGAGCAAGCCGACCTTCCCGCAGTAAATGAAGTTCCTTAACTCGTGTTAACCATTTACCCTACAACCTCCCTCCCACACTCCAGGCATTTTATCCATTGTTCACTTGGAGGTTGAAATTATCTGGTTGTGATCTGACAATAAAGGACAGAAATAGTATGGATCTAACAGAAGATATTAAGAACAGGTGGCAAGAATACATAGAACTGTACAAGAAAGATCTTCATGACCCAGATAATCATGATAGTATATGATCACTCACCTAGAGCCAGACATTCTGGAATGTGAAGTCAAGTGGGCCTTAGGAAGCACCATTATAAACAAAACTAGTGGAGGAGATGGAATTACAG
>SJYC01066903.1:0-40303 GCA_006408675.1 Madoqua kirkii
GGGGGGTGGGGGGGTGCGGGTGGGCAATGGAGGGGGGAAGGGGCAAATGCATGGCTAGGTTCCCAGGAGATTTTCAGAAAGGGCTTCAGATGTACTCTTTATTACCAAACACTTTGCCCTCTGAGCTCTAAAAACATGGGGTCTGATGAGGATCTGGATCACAGAGGATGTCTTCTTGCTTGAGCTGAATGTGTTGGATAAAGGTACAGAGCTGAGAGGAGATACTTGAAGACACAGAGCTCCACGGGCAGGGCATCCAAGAGTGTAGGAATAGGCATATCATGGGGCAAGCTACGGGCATCAAACATTGTCTTCCTTTCCTGCTTTACTTCGTTTGCACTGAGCTTAGCTCAGAAACTGAGACTTTGTAGAGAATGCAACCCTACCATTCAGATTCTGCCATAAAAAGTATTTATTGTGGCTTTCTATTAAAACAACTTGGAGTTCTGACACTCAAAGGAGCAGCCTGTTCCTTTTAGAATATTTCTTCCTGAGTTATAATCCCTAAATGGGGAAATGCATCCTATAAGATACTTAAGAATTTTATGATGCTCAGTAATTCACCATGGTCTCCTCAGAGTATGGTGGCAGTTCTGCTGGTAACGGTAGCATGAATATTTTTATTAATGGCCATTACATTGAATGTTAGTTTCTTCATGATTATTAAAATCCTTTGTTTAGTTATTTGTTTCTGTTTTATTCTCCCATGAACCTACCTTTTGGCAAGTGATTGACTACAGCCCTGCATGAGTCAACTTTAAAGAAACAACTTGAGTATTCAAAAAAAGTCTTTTAGTTACATCTAATGCAGTTACAGAAACAGAAGAGTTCTTCAGTGCTATGTCAAGTTACACCATGGGACAGGAAGAAATTATGTTTCTTTTATAATGAGTCTTTTGACAACCTGAACTTTTAATAATTTTTTTAGAACTCCACATTGAATTAAAAATTTAGTTGTATACCTGCATAATATGTGAAGTTATTACCTTTCATTTCTAAACTGGAGTGTTTCAATGGAAAAGAAACATTTCTTCTTTCTTGCTTTAACTGAGTTGAGGAAGGTGAATGCTTCATATCCTCCAGTGCCTTTTCATTTGCACTGAAAGTACATGGGCTTTAAGTGCTGGAGATAATTAAGGAGGTTAACATTCTCTTTTGCTTTTAATGACATTTCTTGCCTTTACCACCCTGCCTGTCTTGGAAACTAAAAGTGAGAGACTAGCTGTGATAGAAAGAAACATCTAGAGAAAGACCAAGTGTAGTTTCACAATTCTGTCTTTATAACTGGGCAGGGTAGGAAAGAAGTGAATCTGAAAAATAGAGACCTAAGTCTAAGATACAAGATGCAGATTTAAGGGGCCAAAGCAATTTGAGATGGTGAAGGCGATGACATCCCACTCCAGTACTATTGCCTGGAAAATCCCATGGATGGGGGAGCCTGGTGGGCTGCTGTTTATGGGGTCTCACAGAGTCAGACACAACCTAGCGACTTAGCAGCAGCAGCAATTTGAGAGTACCAAGTCTAAGGAATTTAGATGATAGCTCTGAGAAGATTTGCCTCTGTTCCTGTAGAGAATTGACAGTACCTGGAAAATATGTTCTTATGCTAATAAATTGTGATGAACTCACTAGGGGAATGTCTGGGTCAACTCTTCAGTTGTTTTCTTTTAGTACTTAGAATCCTACACTCAGTAGAAATATGCCAAATAGAATATGTTTTAATAAACTATTATGTGAAAATTATGTTTATGATTTGAAATACTGTCTACTGTATTCAACTATACGCAGCAGTTTAGTCCTTCCCAAATATCTAAATGTGATTATAAAACTTATTGTTTATAGAATGCACATGTATCTTTTTTTCCCACTCAACACATACTTAAGCAGCCCTTACTTTGTGATGAGTCCTGTCTTTGGTACTAGAGATAGAGCTATTAAACAACACAGACCTTGCCTCTGCTTTTTTGGAGCTTATATTCTAGTCTAGGAGGGGCATGTGTGCTAAGTTGCTTCAGTCCTGTCCATCTCTTTGTGACCCTGTGGACAGTAGCCCACCAGGCTCCTCTGTCCATGGGATTCTCCAGGCAAGAATACTGCAGTGGGTTGCCATTTCTTTCTTCAGGGGATCTTTCTGATCCAAGGTTTGAACCGGCACCTCTTATATCTCCTGCAGTGGTAGGCAGGTTCTTTACCACTGGTACCACCTGGGAAGGCCCTTACTGGAGTAGGCATAGGATTAAAAAACTGTCAGATAATTATAAATGCTATGAAAAAAATAGAAGCGAGATAATGGTGGGACCTGGACATGGACCTCTCTCCAGAGTGGGAGAGGCTAGAGGAGGTCAACTGTTTAATTAGGATGTTCCTAGAAGGTATCTCTATGGAGGTGATGTTTGAGTCAGCACTGGGATGATGAGAAGGAAACAGCCATTGGAAAAATGGGAAGGTGATGGCAAATGCAAAAGCCCTGAGCTGTTAGTGAACTGGTGAGACTTAGGGAGACAAAGGGGTAACGAGGGAGGCAGGCTTGACTGCAGAGGTCTTGTTGGCCATGAACAGATGCAGGTAAGGTGATTCCTGAGGTTTTCTAAATATCTACTCCTTAATATCACTTACTGCTTTAACATTGCTCATATTCAAATTGCATTTTAATATCTGCCTATGCTCTGATATTCAATAAAAATCAAGTAACTGTGCCAATTGCTTCTTCATAGGGCACTATAATTATATTGTCACTGAGACAGAATATTTTCCTAATTTCTTCTTTCCTGCATTGATTTTTTATTAAAAAATCTTTCCCTCAGACCATTTTCTAAGATATGAAAAATTTGAGACTTCTTGAAAGAAAAAAAATTTTTCTATTATGCATTTTTGAATACTGAAGATAATTATTTTAAATTTCATGCTTAAGATTTTTTATAGTTTTTTTTTGAGAGAGCATAGTGTTTCAAGGTATTTTAATGTACAAACTGCATAATTACTATTAATTTCATCACATGTAAATGAAGTAAAGGCATTTGTGCTCCATTTTTAGACAAAAACAAAAGGTAAATAGTGTATTTACATAAAAATAAAGCAAAATGTAAAAAGCTCCTGTACTTTGCTGTAATGTTATATACCATAACTGGAAAATTCTGAAAAGAGATGGAAATACCAGACCAACTGACCTGCCTCTTGAGAAACCTATATGCAGGTCAGGAAGCAACAGTTAGAACTGGACATGGAACAACACATTGGTTCCAAATAGGAAAAGGAGTACTTCAAGGCTGTATATTGTCACCCTGCTTGTTTAACTTCTACGTAGAGTATCATAAAAAACGCTGGACTGGAAGAAACACAAGCTGGAATCAAGACTGCCGGGAGAAATATCAATAACCTCAGATATGCAGATGACACCACCCTATGGCAGAAAGTGAAGAGGAACTAAAAAGCCTCTTGATGAAAGTGAAAAAAAGAGAGTGAAAAAGTTGGCTTAAAGCCCAACATTCAGAAAACGAAGATCATGGCATCTGGTCTCATCACTTCATGGGAAATAGATGGGGAAACCATGGAAACAGTGTCAGGCTTTATCTTTTTGAGCTCCAAAATCATTGGAGATGGTGACTGCAGCCACATTAAAAGACACTTACTCCTTGGAAGAAAAGTTATGACCAACCTAGATAGCATATTCAAAAGCAGAGACATTACTTTGGCAACAAAGGTCTGTCTAGTCAAGGCTATGGTTCTTTCTGTGGTCATGTA
Source organism: Madoqua kirkii (assembly GCA_006408675.1). Taxonomy (NCBI): domain Eukaryota; kingdom Metazoa; phylum Chordata; class Mammalia; order Artiodactyla; family Bovidae; genus Madoqua; species Madoqua kirkii. The sequence goes on from SJYC01066903.1 coordinate 3,742, forward strand.
TGGATGTGAGAGTTGGACTGTGAAGAAAGCTGAGTGCTGAAGAATTGATGCTTTTGAACTGTGGTGTTGGAGAAGACTCTTCAGAGTCCCTGGAACTGCAAGGAGATCCAACCAGTCCATTCTGAAGATCAGCCCTGGGTGTTCTTTGGAAGGAATGATGCTAAAGCTGAAACTCCAATACTTTGGCCACCTCATGCGAAGAGTTGACTCATTGGAAAAAACTCTGATCCAGGGAGGGATTGGGGGTAGGAGGAGAAAGGGATGACAGAGGATGAGATGGCTGGATCACATCACCGACTTGATGGATGTGAGTTTGAGTAAACTCCGGAAGATGGTGATGGACAGGGAGGCTTGGCATGCTGTGATTTACGGGGTTGCAGTTGGACACGACTGAGTGACTGAATTGAAATTGAAACATAACTGAATTACATGTTTTTAATTTATGCATTTAATTCCTTAAATGCACAAGGAAAAGATATTCATTCCTCTCGTTTGTTTCAAATGTATGTGTGTGGCATAATATACTATATATTAGTTAATATGCTTATATATTAGTTAAGATATAGTATATATTTTATATTAAGATCTTTTTCCAAGATACTGTATATACATGAAATTAGTATAATATTTATTGCACTTAAAAAGTTCAATTTTTGGAATACTGTTCAGACATAAAGAATGAATGTTTACCATTTAAAACAACATGGATGGATTTGGAAAGTATTATACTAATTGAAATAAGTCATACAGAGAAAGACAAATACTCTATGATATCACTAAGGTGTGTGATCACACACAAAAAAATAGTGAATATAACAAAAAAGGAACAGACTCACAGATACAGAGAACAAACTAGTGATTATCAGTGAGGAGAGGGAAGAGAAAGAGGGGTAAAGGATTTAGAAACACAAACTTGTTGTATAAAATAAACTGAAAGTGTATATTGTACAATACAGGGAATATAGCTAATTTCTTATAACTATAAATGGAATATAACCTTTAAAAATTGTGGAACACTGTTATATACCTGAAACTTAAATAATATTGTGAATCAACTACACTTCAATTACAAAAAACAACTTTGTTTAGCTTTCTGGATAACAGAACATTTTCAAATATGTTATCTCATATAATCCTTAACACCAAGTCTATAAAGAATATTGAAGCAGACATTGCTAGTTACCTATTCATTCCAGTATCCCTTCTTTCCTAACACAACTTCAGTTTTGACTGGATTGGACATGTGTTCATTTAAAAAAGTGTGCATTTCCTAACCTTCCTTGCTACCAGCGATGTGTGACACAGTTGTAGCCTATGAACTGTAAACAGATGTCTTACGTGGATCTGGAGTCTTTTCTCTTCCCATAAGGCTTCTGTCCCCACCTGTCCCCTTTCCTCCTTTTATCACAGACACAGTTATTAGCTAGAGCTATCAGATTTCTTAGGACCAGAGGGAGAAGCCAAGAGAACTCCAGTGCCCATGACTCTGGCCATCCTTAAGTCACCTCCAACTCCACCTCCTGGGCTTCTGATGTGAAAACAGCCCTCACAGTTGTTCACCTGCAGGCACTCCATTACTCACATTAGTAGCTTCTTAGGTTAGAGTTTCAGTGAGTAGACTGAGCACACAGCACATACACCTTGGGACTTGAACATCAGTCTTTATGGTTGTTCAGTCGCTAAGTCATGTCTGACTCTTTGAGACCCCATGGACTGCAGCACACCAGGCCTCCCTGTCCTTCACTATTGCCCAGAGTTTGCTAAACTCATGTCCATTGAATCAGTGATGCCATTCAACCATCTTATCCTCTGTTGCCACCTTCTCCTCTTGCCTTCAGTCTTTTCCTGGCATCAGGGTCTTTTCCAATGAGTCTGCTATTCGCATCAGGTGGCCAAAGTATTGGAGCGTCAGCATCAGTCCTTCCAATGAGTATTCAGGATTTATATCCTTTAGGATAGACTGGTTTGATTTCCTTGCAGTTCAAGGGCCTCTCGAGAGTCTTCTCTAGCACCAGAACTCAAAAGCATCAATTCTTTGATGCTTAGCCTTCTTTATGGTCCAACTCTCATATCCATACATGACTACTGGAAATAACATAGCTGTGATTATATGGACCTTTGTGGGCAAAGTGATGTCTCTGTGTTTTAGAACATTGTCTAGGTTTTTCATAGCTCTTCTTCCAAGTGTCTTTTAATTTCATGGCTGCAGTCAACATCTGCATTTTGAGACATGTGGGATTTTGGAGCCCAAGAAAGTGAACTCTGACATTGATTCCCCCTTTTCTCTTTGTTTCACCAGATGCCATGATCTTCGTTTTTTGAATGTCGAGTTTTAAGCTAGCTTTTTAACTCTCCTCTTTCACCTTCATCAAGAGGCTCTCTAGTTCTTCTTCACTTTCTACCATTAAAGTGGTATCATCTGCCTATCTGAGGTTGTTGATATTTCTCCTGGTAATCTTGATTCCAGCTTGTGCTTTACTCACCCTGGCATTTCACATGATGTACTCTGCATATAAGTTAAATAAGCAGGGTGACAATATACAGCCTCGACGTATTCCTTTCCCAGTTTTGAACCAGTCTGTGTTCCATGTCCAGTTGTAACTATTGCTTCTTGTCCTGTATACAGGTATCTCGGGGGGCAGGTAAAGTGGTCTGTTATTCCCATCTCATTAAGAATAGTCCACAGTTGTGAATGCACAGTCAAAGGCTTTAGAATAGTCAGTGAGGCAAAAGTAGATGTTTTTTGGAATTCCCTTGTTTTTTCTATTATCCAGTTTATATTTACAATTTGATCTCTGGTTTCTTTGCCTTTTCTAAACCCAGTTTGTACATCTGGAATTTCTCCATTCATGTAGTGCTGAAGCTTAGCTTGAAGGATTTTGAGCATAATCTTGCTGACATGTGAAATGAGTGCAATTGTGCAGTAGTTTGAGCATTCTTTGGCATTGCCTTTCTTTGGGATTGGAATGAGAGCTGACCTTTTCCAGTCCTGTGGCCACTGCTGAGTTTTCCAAATTTGCTGGCATAATGAGTGCTGCACTTTAACAGCATCATCTTTTGTGATTTGAAAAAGTTCAGCTGGAATTCCATCACCCCCACTAGCTTTGTAAGTAGTAATGTTTTCTAAGGCCTGCTTGACTTTACACTCCAGGATGTTTGGCTCTGGTTGAGTGACCACACCGCTTTGGTTACCTGGGTTATTGAGAGCTTTTTTTTTTGTACAGTTCTGTGTATTCTTGCCCCTTTTTCTTAATCTCTTCTGCTGCTATTAGGTCCTTGCCATTTTTGTCCTTCACTGTGTCCATCTATCTCTAGTTTTCTTGAAGAAATCTCTAGTCTTGCCCATTCTATCATTTTTTGCTATTTCTTTGCACTGTTCTCTTATGAAGGCTTTATATTATGGATTGTATATTCTTTTTCACTGTTGTTTTATTTGCATCATACAATTGAGTTATCATTTTGATTTCATATTCCTGTTATTGTCCAAAATCTTATCTGATTAGATGCAGTATTTTCTAGAGTATGTCCTAATGTTCCTCTTCACCTGACATGATAATGTGATGTGACAGGTTTAGTGGTCCGCGTGCCAAGCTTATGCCAGAGGTAGCAGGTCAACCCAGTTTTGTTGTAGTGATCAGCCTGCTTTGAACAGTCATCACCAGCCACCTTTCAGAACAACTGTAGCTGTCCTTCTACCTTCATATCACAAATTCCTAGTTCAAATGGTAGAAATCAGAAGTTGTATTTATTCATGAAAAACAACATTACTGAATGTCAAGCACTGGGTGAGGTGGTGGTACTAGAATTATTAATGAATCTTACTATCAGTATAATGAAGCGAATGTCCCTCTTCTGATTGTTATGCTAGACATCAACATATCACAACATTTTGGCATTTTTTTATTTGCCCTAGAGCAAGGGTTCAACACATTCTTGGAGCTTGATTAAAATTAAAACATGAATACTTTCTGGAGAACTGGCTCTATTGTTGTAATATAATTTGACACTTCAGTGGCTTTCAAATCTGTCTTTAGAGTCACAATTATGCTGGTGATTTGGGCAAAAGCAATTACCCATGCAAGTAGCTGCAGCTGTGTACAAATAGGCTAAAATTATTCATGGCCCCCATCACAGCTCTATGCCTCACTTCTATGAGAGAGTGACCCTGAATTTCAGAATAGTGTTTAAACAGGAGATGAATTACTATGCGGTGGAAGACACTGCCAGAATGTTCATATCTAGCCCTCAGATCCGAATTAGACAATTTTGGATTTCACATTTCCAGAGAACCGGAGACCTCTTTATGCCACAGGCAATCAACAAATAAGCAAAATCTCTAAACACTGAATGTTTGGTCACATTTTAGTGCTACCTTTTGGATCAAGAGTGAATTGCTGAGTTTAAGGGGTCTCAAGGTGCCATGTCTTCTTGGAGGGGGTCTTCTTCCTTGCTAGCTGCTTTATCCTCTGTCAGAAATTGACATAAGTTCACATTTCTCTCAGTAGTTTGCATCAAATCACATCCACATTAAGGTTTTTCTTTCCATTGTTCACTGTGCATACAAATAAGTAATCTGAGAATGTGAATGTAATTAAAAAATGCTCTCTCATGAGCATGGCAGGAAAAACCTTCCGAACGTCATCTTTTTTCTCCCTCTCTAGATACAGTTGATTGCAATGTAAGGTGTTTGCACATTTTCCAAAGCAGCATCAATTGTGCTGTATATTTTACAGATCAGCTTGCTGTTTCAGAGGACTGTACTAAATCAGAAATGTCTGTTTTATTGAAAATATTTTGTACTACAGTCTTGCATTGTGTTTCCTCCCTAGAACCATAACATCTAAAGGCTAACATCATTTTGTTCCTCTAGTTCACTGGGTAAGTGTATCTGATAACTAAATGAAATGTAACAGAAGAATTTATTTCTTGAGTCTTGTTCATATGCCTAACCCCCTTAATATACTTCTCTAAATAATAGTCTATTCTAATGTATGACAGAGAAGTCTTGTTGGGCTCAAGTGTGTGTAGGAAGAGATTTATTTTCCATGTACTAGACACACAAATCTGGAGGGGAAAGAAATTAGCTTTGTAATACTTCTACCAGCGTAAACTGGCCAAAGGATTTTCTTCTCAACGATAATATGTAACTGTGTTATGAAATTGTTACTAAAATCTTATCATAAAGTATCAGGCCTTTCTATATGACATGAAATAACTATACACACATCAGATATTGCAAATGTACCATATATATTGTCATTCTGGGCAATCTTCTGCATTTAAAGTAGAGAAGACCTTCCTTTACATAGAGAATACTTTCTAGACTTCTCTTCAAGTAACAATGTCTAGGAACACCATCTTTCTTTGTGGAGACTTTCAACAAGGACTGATTTGCAAGAGGCATGTGCTGATGGGCTGTGAACAGTTATCATGGATAGCTTTCCACACTGCCTCATGGTTGGCTTCTTCTTCATGGAGGTACCATGACAGGAAGCTTAAACCTGCAAGACGGGTGCTTGTTGGCTGGGTGACCTTGAATTATGGTTTGCTAAAGTGGTTGAATTTATAAAAAGAATGGTTTTCTTGACTAAAGGAAAGAAACCAGTTTGCATCTCAAGGGACCTTGTAGAGCTCCTCTGGCTCCAGGAGTCAGATTTCAGGGCACATTTAAAACAAAATTTGAAACTGCAGAATCACTCCTTCCTGCTGCTTTTGGTGCTGGTGTTGGTGATATGAATGTGGCAAAACTGGGAAATAAATAACTTACATGGCAATGATAAGATCCCAAATTGATAAAAAGTTGAATTTTAGGTGAAAGTACACATGTATCGATGGTCATTTCTTCTAGAATGACTGGGTTTACACATTTGGATGTACCTAGTTTGGTTTAGGAATGGGTTACTCAGTTCCCTCCTCTCATAAACACAAGAAGGATGAAGCATTAGGCAGGTTCTATATTCTTTGTGCCAAGACTATCTCTGATTGCTGCTGTTTGGTTGATTTTGAGGACCAGTGTGTGGTATGGCAGTTAATACTTTTGAATAGGTGAGTGATGTGATCAGGAAAGCCCTATTAGGAAAATCAATCTGATTGTAGGATGGATTGGAAGAGATGTTCAGTAGATAATGATTCAGGAAGCTAAGAGAAGAGAATATAACTCATCTACCCCTCTAGGCAAACTTGAATTAATGCCTTCTCTTTCCAAAACATTGTAGTTCATTTTGTTTGTTTACTGGTAATACTGTATGTGTTTTCAAAAACAGATATGAAATGGGTTAAAAATAAAGATATATACAAAAAATCATGAATTAATGAAGAGTTGGGTGATAATTGGGTCAGAAAAAACAGCATCTTGAATATAGGTCCTTTCCCTGACTATGTGCCCAGATTTAACTTTCAATTCATTGGCAGCTGAAGGCAGATTTACATGACAGATTCTTTGATATCTTGAAAGAAGAAACATGGAAGATTTTTATGGCTCATAGCTCTAAGGGAAGATCATGGCATGTGTCGTTATATAAGGGACCTGGACAGAGTCTTCAGTAACACTGTTGCAAACAAAACAGAATTGTTTGTCATAAAGAGGTTCCTTATATTGATCCCTGATAAAGGCCAAGGCATAATATTTCTGTAAAGACATTTCTGTGGCCAAGTTAGAGTTGAAGGAAGTTATTTGGCATAGCTGAATACTGAAGAGTGAATTGCAAAAATATTGACAGCATTTTGGCATAGTTATTAACACCACATTTTTTTTACATCACTTTTTTTGAATGATAGTTAATTGGTAAATAAGTTCAGTAGCTCCTCCAGGAAGCTTTTATTCTTATTTAATAAGGGAAGAAAATATGTACTATTTGGTTCATCTAAAGAAATTTATGTAAAAATGTTTATTTCCCTCAAATAAAATATTAATCCTAATATATGAAGCTACTGAATTCTGGTTGACAATGTGTAAATTGATGAAGGTTCCTGTAATCTCTCTGTGGAATACCAGGACTCTGCACAACCTGGTTTTGAAACCTCTTCCTCAAAGCTTTAGAAAGTTGCCTAAAAATCTATGTCTTATCCCTTGTTTTCCATCATTTAGAGGACCTGAATTTTAAGTCTTAATAGCCAATCCCTATCCACGTTGATTCTTAAGAAATTACAATAAAAAATCTGAAGGAATGTTACTGGGATTTGTGTCCAGAATGAATAGTCGATTCATGAATGTGTTTGTCTTGGAATCAAAAGCAAATTGTACATTAACAGTCACTGTAACTCTATGCTAAGGCCTAGCTCAGGGTCAGGCTGAGAGTATGCTCACTCCAACTGAATTGTGCCAGTGAGGCAGGGTCCAGAAAAAGAATTCCAAGTCATTCTAAGATAATGTCAGGTAATGAAGTCACAGAAAATGAAAAACTGAGACTGTCAGGTTGGGATGTCTGAAAAATCTTTGAACACTTTGATAAGAGGAGTCCAACATATATAGTAAGACACATTTGATGATTTATTGAGGAAGAGGTCATATGAGCATTAGAAGGAGTGACTTCTAATTGGTTATATCAAGTAACCGAGAAAAGTCCCTCTGAATTACCAACATCGGTGAGACAAAGTCCCTTTATTTCTACATTGCCCAGTGATCATATTAATATTTTAATGAAGGACCCAAATTTTAGCAAGAGGCAGTCACTCTCTAGATCTCTGGCTCTGTATAAACAAGGTTTTAAAACTCCCAAATGAAGATTATCAGGTCAGAGTCTGTATTTGACTTTTTATTTTGTCAAGTCCTAGAGATTTTAGTCCTTATCAGATATATTCCAGAGATCATGGAGTGACATTTTTTTTGCATGAGATATAGAGACTAGATTTCAAAGCTGGAGACAGAGAGGTTAAACCTCTACTCCTTTTTTTTTTTTTTTTCTGACCGTGTCATGTGCCTTGCAAAATTTAGTTCCCTGAGCAGGGATTGAACCTGGGCCCTTGGCAGTGAAATCTGAGAGTCCTAACCATTGGACCACCAAGGAATTCTCTAAACCTCTGTTCTTAAGAGAGCCACTATAATTGAGAGGCAGAAGCCTTGCAGTCATTACCCCAACCTTCTTGTCCCTAGTTCCAGTCTATAAAAATTAGATGAGGGAAGGGGGAGCTTTGTAGGCACACAGAGCATAGGCCCTAGGGGTGAGGTGCTTGATAATGGGAGCAGGGAATGGGAAGAAGCATACTGAGTCTGGGGAAAGGTATTTAGTTTCTCAAGGTGAAATGAGGGTGACCTGGGAAAACTCCTTTTAGAGACTTGGGATAACTCCTTTTAGAGACTTGGAATGACTGCAAGAAGGGGAAACTGTCACTTCACTCCAGGATAGATGTTAAATTTGGTAAAGGACTTGATAGACCTCTGTGTTTATCTCAGCAGGGAAAAGGAGAACTGGAGTGAATTAGAAGGCCAAGAGAAGAGGGAGGGAGAGTAGCCTGCCTTCCTACCATTTGGTGCTGAAAGGAAGGATGTGTGAATTTCTCATTGGTTACAGAGGTGCCAAGAAGTAGCTGACTTTCTTGGACCCCACACAGTATGAAGGGCATCCCCACAAAAAGGGCTTTGGGGTATATACCACTCTGCTGAGAGAGGGCCAGCAAAGAGGTCAGGCTGGAGCAAGATTTCCTCCTGTCTGGGGACTGTGCACGGAGGACACCTTGCAGAGTCAGCTGGCAGATTCACAGATGTTCCTCATGAGAGAATGAGAAGTTGGACATTCTCTCCAGATTGCACATTTATGGCCAGTGGCACCCAGTGCTGAGCTGTGCTCAGCTGTGCCCGACTCTGTGACCTCCTGGATTATAGCTCTCTAGGTTCCTCTGTCCATGGAATTTTCCAGGCAAGAATACTGGAGTAGGTTACCATTCTCTTCTCCAGGACATACCCATGGACGTGGTACCCAGTAATGCTATTCAAGTAAGAGGTGCTTGTTCCCTTCATCTGAAGGAGAGACTCAGTGCGGGAGAGCATGTCTTAGAGGGAAGTTTGTGGATGTTCACTCTGAGATAAATGAGGAAGATAAGTTAAAGAATATATTTTGCTCCACTCCCTTCATGTCGTTTCTACCACAGACTAAGCAATGACAAGTGGGGAAAGCTTGAGATCTGGTATGAGACTGGAAATCAGATTGGACAAATGGTTGATAACAAAAGGTGATTAAGAAGTTATGGAGCCTGCCCAGGATACTGTTAAATGATACTGAGGAAGGAGGAGCTTTGGAGAGAAAGAGAAAAACACTCTGTTTATATTCCACCGAGGAAAAGCTTCTAAATAAACTGGTATGTGTAGGTGATCATTTACTAACACTTTTAGGTTGGATTTCAAGGCTAAGTCCATCAGGCTGAGGCATAGCTGCCAGATTAATTTAGTATAAAATGAGAATATAGACCTCCTTAACCAGTCCATCTTTCTTTTTTTTTGCTCTTATTTTTTAAAATTTAATACTTTATTCTATTTTACAATATTGTATTGGCTTTGCCATACATTGACATGAATTAGCCATAGGTGTACACGATCTCCCAATGCTGAAGCCCCCTCCCACCTCCCACCCCACACCATCTCCCCGGATCATCCCGTACACCAGCCCCAAGCGTCCTGTATCCTGTATTGAACCAGTCCATCTTGAGAGCAGCTTAATGAACAAACTGCCAGCCATGGGGCGATGTGATGATCTTCTGTGGCACTGGACTCAGGTCTTGTTCTCTCTAAAGGGTCTTGGATATTGTTTTAAATGATGCCATATATAGGCAGTGTCTTCTTTGGAGCTAATTTTAATGTATATTTGAAATTAAGAAAAAGAAGTGAATCTAGTTTACCTTATAGATGTAAATCAGTGAAGGGTTATTCTTCTGCTTCTTTGTTCTGTGTCTAAAAAAGGATCACGCAGTATTTACATGTTACCACACTGGACTAGCTCTCTTTGTGGGTTCTTTTTCTTAATTTTTTCTACAAATGTCCAACTGTATCTGAACCTTTCATCCTTTTTTTAATGGAGGTGAGGGATAGGGTCATTCCTTTGTAGGATTTTGGTGACTTGACATTTTTTGTTGACCTCTTCTGAGTAGACATGATTAGCAGGAATGATATCCAGTCATAACTGCATGATTCAATAGTGATTCCAAAAGCAGACCACTTCCTTCATCTTAGTAGCAATGTTCAATGGGAAGTTGGTAAAATTTTGGATAAATATATTTTTTACAGGAACTTGGCTAACATTTCATTCTCTCTCTATTGAACTGTATCTTCTAGTGAAGGGCACACACATCTTAACAATAGCAGTTATCATTTGCTAGTTCTATTTGAGTTAAACAGGAAAGGAAAAAAACCCTATCAGTTATGTGGTAACATAAGGGAGCATTAGAACTTTAAAAGATAATTTGACTCAGTTCAGTTCAGTCGCTCAATCGTGTCCGACCCTTTGTGACCCCATGGACTGAAACATGCCAAGGACAGGCCTCCCTGTCCATCACCAGCTCCTCGAACTCACTCAGACTCATGTCCATTGAGTTGGTGACATCATCCAACCATCTCATCCTCTGTTGTTCCCTTCTCCTCCCACCTTCAATTTGACTAATGTCTCCAAGAAATGGATACCATCAAGAGGAGACTTGGTGAATAAGACTGGGGCAGGCAAAGAAAACTGCTATGAGATTGCCATTAGCTGAGTCTGGGCTGGTGCTCACAGCTGCTCTGGGCATATACTGCGCTGATCTAGGCAGCTCCCTTCATGTGGATCACATAAATGATACCTGCTGGAGCTGTGCAGTGTGGTGGCTCTAGGCATGTGACTCTGGGCAGATTTTACAGGTGTTGAGATAAGTTCCTAGTCAGGTCATCTTTGGGCTGGTCAGATTCTTTGACTGAGTTTACTAGGTGCAAACATTCCTGTATATGATTAGTTCTAAGTTCTGCATAGTGATCACTTGACTTTATAGAAGGTTGGGCATGCCATAAGAGTACCTAGTTTTTTCCTAAGTAGGTCTGCAAATGTGATTAGAGACTCTCCCCAGATGACCATTGTGTATGGGAGATTGTTCTGCCAAAGGGGCTTCATGTTTGGGGAACATAAAGAGATCTGTTAGTGTTGAAAGACTATGAGGTTATGTTACTGATAGATGAAAAGTGACCTAATGCGTAGTCATCTCCTTATTAAAAAAACTTGTTAGGCACAATTTACAATATTTATTTGTTTCTGGCTGCACTGGGTCTTTGTTGCTGTGTGGGTTTTCTCTAGTTATGTCAAGTGATGCTACTTTCTAGTTGTGGTGTAAGGGCTCTCCATTGTGGTGGCTTCTCGTATTGCCAAGCACAGGCTTCAGAGCGTGTGAGCTCAGTAGTTGAGGCTTGTGGGCATAGTAGCCCTGTGGCATGTGGAATCCTCCCAGACCAGGGATTAAACACACATTCCCTGCATTGCAAAGTGGATTCTTAACCACTGTATCAATAGGGAAGTCCTAGGCACAATTTTATTCTTAGCCATTTCTCAAGTCTCTTTAAAGGCAAAATAGTCGGGAAAGACAGATACAAAGGAACTGTATAACGCAGTAGTCTCTGGCACTGGAATCAGTTCAGTTCAGTCACTCAGTCGTGTCCGACTCTTGTGACCCCATAGACTGTAGCCCACCAGGCCCCTCTGTCCATGGAATTTTCCAGATAAGAGTACTGGAGTGGGTTGCCATTTCCTTTCCAAAGTACTCAATAGATGGTTGCTAATAACAACAGAAATGACGATAATGTAGTGTGAAGGCCAGTTTCACTGCATTTCCATAGGAAAATTTAGCTTGAATTCTAGATTACCAGGAAACCAATGGTGACTGTGGCTGTGTCAATCGTCCTTAGTTGACTGAGTTTGGTGTTTACTGAGGCTTACCTATTAGTTCGCTTAGGTTTATAAGATATGTCTGTGCACTAACAAAGCCTTGCAAATCAACTATACTACAATAAAGATTAACAAACCAACAACAACAAAAAGGAAAGCCTGTGCAGAACTAACTATGGAAAATAAGCATTTGGTTTCCCTGTTTGTGGCATGGCTCTCCTCTTCATTGCTTTGCTCACGTTGTCTCTTATTGTTTACAGTTTCAGCATTTTAAAAGGCAGATAACAGTATAAAGCCAAATCAAAAAGGGCTCACAAAAAAGGGCAAATTGTTAGGCTCCAATATACAATAAAATTTAAGCATGGAAATAGCAAAGGGCCAGGCCTAGTTTTTTTGTTTGAATGTTGTGAGTACCAAGTCTGAGGTTTACCCTCAAAGCAGGGAGCAGACGTGAAAGGTTTCAGGTAAAGCTTCTGAAGGTTGAGGTTTAGATGAGAGCCCATCCAATAGCAACAGGAACTAGAATTTCCAGGCTGGTACCAGCAACCTTGAACCGTTTTAGAAAGAGGTGTACCCATTAGCTGAGATAAGCCTTCTCGCCTGTAATGCTCTTGTCAGGCTATAGGAACACACAGGCCCCAGAACCCAGATATCATTCTGAATTTTCCATCTCCAAAGATGCTTCAGGGCTTTAAACCAACCTTCTGTGTATGGAACGAAGAACTTTGTTTATTGTTAAAGGAATTTCAGGCATCTGTGATCAGGTTAGTGACCTTGAAGAATTTATTTAGCCTCTCTGTTCTAAAACTGTAAAACAAGGATGATAAAACCTACCTCAGAGCAGAGGGTGGCTGTGACGATTTAAAGGAGCAGTGTACATGCATCACCCAGAACAGTGCTGACCAGGAAAAGCTAATTAAGATAAAACATGAACAGAGAGCCCTTTCTCGGTATACACTTCACCAGGGACCTGTCTGTCCTCGCTATAGTCTAGGCTGTTTTCACTCAGCTTATGTGCTAACTTTTTGATCTGATGTGAGCAAGGCCTATAGTCTTTGATCAGCTAGTCTCTCAAATTTTCCTGTTCCCACAGTACCAGTTCATAATCTGCACTGGGGAAGTTGATGAGAGGATGAACTGGGTACCACCAGGGGCTGGCTGAAAGTTTGTGGTTAGGATGTCTGCCTGAGAAACAAAGTAAATATTTGTTGTAGGTTGAATTGATTGGCGGTAGATGCTGGGACAGAGTTTGGGGGATAGTATATTTGTTGAGGATCAACACCTGTGAAGGGAAAGAGAAAGAACAGAATTGGGTGGAGGGAGAAGTAGAATCATGATGTAGGTCTGGCAATGCCTTGCTTCTCCTGGGAGTGAGCTTTGGAACAAATATCATGCTTCAGAGTTGTCCTGTATTTGCCCAACTGTTTATCTTCCCACCTTGCTTGCATACTGGATTTGGGTGCTACCAGAGGGCTTGATGGAGGAAATGGCAGCCCACTCAAGTGTTCTTGCCTGGAGAATCCCATGGACAGAAGAGCCTGGAGGACTGCGGTCCATGGGACTGCAAAGAGTCAGACATGACTTAGCAACTAAACAGCAGCAAGAGGGTGTGAGCTCTGGTGAGAGAGTTCTGCAGCTGATGGGAAGCTGGAGGAACTGGGAGCTGAGGCTGTTCTTTCCTGTTGGGCAGGAGGAAATCCGTCTTTGAATGTCTACCAAAACATTTTAGAATGAAGAAAACCGTCATTCCTGTTGCAGATACTCCCTCACAAAACTGCTTCTAATCTGCAGACATTGATTTGGGGAGGCTGAGATAAAAATTTAATTCAACAACTGAATAACAGGAAACTGCCAAAGTATTTACAATAAAATCCTCCAAGTTCCTAGGACAAAAACTCCCTCACAAAACTGCTTCTAATCTGCAGACATTGATTTGGGGAGGCTGAGATAAAAATTTAATTCAACAACTGAATAACAGGAAACTGCCAAAGTATTTACAATAAAATCCTCCAAGTTCCTAGGACAAAGCTCTTTATAAAGCACACTCCCCCTAGAGCCCATATGCTCTGGGGAAATGAAAAATACACTGCCCCTCTGATGTCTTTCTAAAGTCTTTATATTGAAAATACAAATAAACAATAATAAATGGCCATGACCTTTCTCTGTCTTCCCTCCTCCTACTCAAAAGAAAGGTAAACCAAGATGTCTTGAGTACTCAAAATATAGTGAAAGGATGATTGATTGGGGGTTAGCTGACTTTATCTTGGTCCTGGCTCACTCACTGTGTAAGCTGGGTTAGTCACTTCTCAAGTCCAAACCTCAGTTATCTTGTCTGTATAATGGAAAATTGGAAGCCCATATGCTCTGGGGAAATGAAAAATACACTGCCCCTCTGATGTCTTTCTAAAGTCTTTATATTGAAAATACAAATAAACAATAATAAATGGCCATGACCTTTCTCTGTCTTCCCTCCTCCTACTCAAAAGAAAGGTAAACCAAGATGTCTTGAGTACTCAAAATATAGTGAAAGGATGATTGATTGGGGGTTAGCTGACTTTATCTTGGTCCTGGCTCACTCACTGTGTAAGCTGGGTTAGTCACTTCTCAAGTCCAAACCTCAGTTATCTTGTCTGTATAATGGAAAATTGGATTGGATTCCTTCCATCTCTGCTGTGTTGGAATAATAAGAAAGCTTCTCTCCAAAGTGTTGGCTCCTTGATCTTTTTTTTTAAAATCACATACCAACAAGCAGTGCTTGTTGTTAAGACGCAGGTCATTGGTCCCACACCTGCTCATTGGAGAAAATATTCCTCTGCTGTAGACTTTGGCTAACATATTCTTATTATCTCCAACCAGTAGAAGATGTAGTTATGAGTGTCTTGATCTGTTGTTTAATTTTGTATTAAATCAGTGAGTAAACTATAAAATAGTAGGCATAAACTTCATATTCTGTCATAAAACTCTGTTTCGCTTTTCTAGTAAAAACAACTTGGATTGCTGATTCTCAGGGGTAGAATGTTTCAGTTTATCCCACTTCTTTGTAAATTACAATCCCTAAATAGGGGAAATGAATCCTACAAAAGACTTGAAAATTTTATGAGACTCAGTAAGTCAGTGAAGAGTAGTTATTTTACGGAGTTGGATGCACTGGTTGTGACAGCTCCAAGTAATTGTAATAATGACTATCTTTCTAATATTTTTTTCAGGAGTGTTAAAACACATTGACTTACTTATTCCCCAGACCTTCCTTTTAACAGGTGATTGACAAGACCTCTGTCTAGGTTGGTATTAAAGGTATTAAAGCTTTGAAAAAGTCTCCCCTTCCACGTTCCCATAATTTAAACACATCTAACAATGTAAAAAATATGAGTTTCTTTTATTTATCTAGTTACTCCATGGACAAGGGCAGAAATTATTTTTTTCACCCTATCACTAGTCCTTGGGTGGCGTGAGATCTATTAATTCTTGTGGCATTCATTATAGAATTAAGGATTCTGTTGGTGAGCCTGTTTAAAATGGAAAGCTCACACCTCTTCTGAAAAAGGTTATTTTAAATTAAAATGAACATTTCTGTTTCCATTGTTTTAGATGTCTTAAGTGGTGCACTGAACTGAAAAGAGATGTGAAGCAGACGTTTGGTTGTACCAGGGAAAGTCAAACTTTGCTGAGTGCTGTGTACGCACCCAAGGCTGCATTTAATTGGCATGCAGGGGAGTGTAGCAAGGCAGCCCTCCCGTTACGGCAGCCATGATCCATGTAGGTTCTAGAAGACTGCACAGTTCAATGCCTTCTGTTGGTCTGTCAACGGAGACTTAAAGTATTAGTGGCTATTGATTTATTCATTCATCAAATGTTGATTGTGCACCTACTATGGTCTTGGCATTGTTCTAGCAATTGGAGCTATGGCAGGAAACAGGCAAGAATTCCTGTTCTCGTGAATCTTATATTCTGCAGGGGGCAGAAAACCGAACGTAAGTGAACAGGTAACATTAGTGGTATGTCAAATGATAATAAGTGATATAGGGAAAAATAAAGAAGGGTAAGGGGATAAGGAATGTCGAGGTAGAAGTTCACATGCAATTTAAAATAGTGTCGTCAAGAAAGACCTCACAGAGGAGATGGCCTTTGAGACAAGGTCCTAAAAGATGTGAGAGAGGTTGTAATGGGGAGTTTGGGGGAAGAATATTCTTTGCAGAGGGAATAAGCAGGTATGGAAATCAAAAGGTATCAATACATCAAGGAGGGCATTTTACCTAGTTTGAAGCAATTTGTAGGGAGAGATTTCAAAGACCCAAGGTGAGATCAGACAGGCAAGTGTGGGGGCTAATGGAATTGGACTTTGTAGGCTTTTGTAAGGCATACAGTTTTAAAAACTTTAAAAAATATATAATTGGTTTATATATTTATATAATTTTTATTGGAGTGTAATTGCTATGCAGTGTTGTGCTAGTTTCTGTTGTACGATGAAGTGAATCAGCTCTGTGTATACATATGTCCCCTCCCTCTTGCATCTGCTTCCCAGCCCACTCCATCCCACCCATCTAGGTCATCACAGAGCAGTGAGCTGAGACCCCTGTGCTTTATAGCAACTTCCAACTAGCTATCTGCTTTACACATGGCAGTGTATACAGGTCAATGCTGCTCTGTCAATTTGTCCCCCCCTCTATTTCACCCCTGTGTCCAGAAGTCTCTTCTCCATTTCTGTGTCTCTATTCCTGCCCTGAAAATAGGTTCATCATTACCATTTTTCTACACTCTGCATATATGGCATATGGTTTTTATCCAAAATACATTGGGGAGATATTGCAGGATTTGAACAGAGGAGTGATACTATCGTCTAACTTATGCTTTAAAAGGATCACTTTGGCTGCTGTGTTGAGAGTAGAATGCATGGGAGCAAGAATGGGATCTGGGAGCCTAGTGAGAGGAGGCTGTTATACTATAGATGGAGATGATGGTGGCTTATACCAGGGTGTTTGGTAGTAGAGCTGGTGAGAAAGGGTTGGGAGTCTTTGAACTAGATTAGGCATATGCTCAAGAAAGAGGCTCTGGGCTCTGTATTCCAAGTACTGTGAATGACTAGGCCATCAACTTAGCTGTGAGGTAATAAAATATAATAGCACGTGGGCTTTGGAACTAGAGAAATCTGGATTAGAATCCAGTTTCCATTCCCATATCAGGAATGTGGCCTTGGACAGGTTACTTAACTTTATGGAACCACTGCCTTTGAATGGGAATGCTGTGGTCTGAAAGTATTCTCCAAAAATTCATATGTTGAATTTTAATTTCCAAGGTGATGGTGTTAGGAGGTGGAGGTGATTGGGCCATGAGAGTATAGCCCTCTTAGGTGGGACTAGTGCCCATATAAAAGAGGTTCCAGAGAGATCCTTTACCCCTTCCACCATAAGAAGTGCTGGCTGTGAACCACAAAGAAAGTCCTTGCCAGAACATATCCATGGTTAATGTCTTGATGTGACTGACATGTGAACACTTGACATCTTCATCTCTAAGTCTTACAGTCTGTTACCTCGATATTGGACTGCCAGCTTCCATAGCTGTGAGAAATAAACCTGTTTATAAACTACCCAGTCTGTGGTATGTGGGCTTCCTGGGTGGTGATAGTGGTTAAGAACTTGTCTGCCAATGCAGGAGACGTCCAACTCTTTCCCTGAGTTGGAAAGATCCCCTGGAGGAGGAGGGCATGGTAACCCACTTTGGTATGCCTGCCTGGAGAATGGACAGAGCAGCTGGAGGGCTACAGTCCATGGGGTCGCAGAAAGTCGGACATATCTGAGGCAACTTACTACACACAGTCTGTGGTATATTGGTTAGCATCTTGAAGAGACTAAGGTAGGGAAAAACCAACAACTCCCAGGGTTCTTATGAAGATTTAATACGGTGACAGAATGACAATAACTTGTAGAAGGGTTAGCCTACTTAAGTGCTTGAAAGTATTAGTTCTCTTCAGCTTTTCATTAGCTTAGATATTGCCACCTATCTTGTAAACTCAATAGAGCATGGTTTATTTGCCCATAAACTATTAATATGTTGCCCTGGCTCTTTGGGCAGAATCTGTGCAGGGTATTTCCCAGTACATCTATTCTTGAGGTGGCAGGGGTGAGATGTAGAAGGTTTTCTGGCCAAATAACTATAACCGTGTTGAAGACAAATTCCTAACATAATGGTATTTTCTTCAAGTTTCAGTCCCATGTTAAAGGTGAGGGTCCTCTGTAAAGCAGAGACTTCTCTTGGGGGTTGGTTTTCAAGGATAGACTTAAAGGGCTCAGAGGATCTCAAATATTATCATAATTTTGTGTATATGCGTTTTTTTCTGGGAATAAGAAATTGAAGATTACAAGAAAAAAAGGCCCATGAGCCCCCCAGCATTATCAACCTCTGTTCTATAAATCTTCACTTAGCCAATGACTGTGTTCTAAATACTGCCTCCCCAGCCTCCACTCCCTAATGTAAGAGAAATTGTTGCCTACTCTTGCTGATTCTCTTAACAAATATTTCACCACAAAACACTTTGTGGTTAGGAGATGTTATCCTGGCTTCTTATATTTCTCAGTCTGTCAATAGCTTCTGTCTTTGACTCCCCGACCGCTGCTAATTATACACTTCTCTGCATATATACTGTTTACAAAAAAAGCTCAGGAGATCTTTATACCTTATAATTATTGTTGTGAATTACACAGATAGCTTATTTTTCCTGTGAATGCTCCCCCCCCAAACCTGGAGGGAGTGGGGATCATATTCTGAAAGGTTTGTCCTTTGCTATTTGTTTTTGTTGAATTGGAATGATACAATTTCCTAGAAGGGTAAAACAGGTATCTTTGAAAATTATCAGGGTTGACAGAAGAATCATGGAAGAGATGGAAAGGGCTACATTATGATTCTGAATTTGTATCTATCTAATCCATCTGTAGACATACTTAAAATACATGATTCATACTAATTGTGGATCACTGAAGTAACTGAAATAAAGTTTCATGGATCTTCTGAATTGATGAAAGGGAATATACATTTTTTCTTAATGGAAATCTCTGTAATTTAAAAACAAAAACCTGCTCACTTGTTAACTTGGACTCATACTCCAAATACTGCTGTGTGTGCAAGCCAATGAATTTACAAACTTGAAAAATTGCATGCAAAATAAGTGTCTAGGCAGTGATAAGTCAAATATTGTCTCATCAGCATTCATCATGATGCCTTTGGCATGAAAAAGAGCATTCTTCCCTTGAGACACAGAGCGAGCAGAGAAAAGTCAATCAGGGTGAAGGAGCCAGGCATTCCTTCTATACATACATGATTTCTCCTAAGATTTATATTCTTTATCAGGTAGTTCACATTGCAAATAAGTCCTCATTCTTTAGCTACTGACCGGTCAAAAGATATGCTTTTCTAATAGCACTTCATATGATTTTTCACATGATTGTATAATGCAAGCTTTGTTGCTAACTTAATTGAGCTGATGATATCCATAAGTGGGATAATTCAAAGGTGGGAAATCAGCCTCTAAAAGGAGGGAGTTTCCTTTCTAAAAGGAAAGCTTGTTTTCTTATTTAATTTTGTTGTTTTACCATGAGATATAAGATCTATTTTTCATTACATGTTTTTTCTTTTCAATGTTTATTTTCATTTTCAAATAATCCGTTGCTTTATAATGCATTTTCCAAATCTTTTCTCAGCTTGTTTTAGTAACGCTCTGCTGGCTCTATAACCTTGCGATGAAGGGATTTTTACTTTTGTTGAGTAGTTGACTTTCCAAATCATAAATCTGATGGCAATCTTCAGATGCCTGTCACTGGATTGCTAAGCAATTTATTGAACTATCCAGTCCTTCAGAACTGACATTTTGCTTGATACGAAGTTGGAGGAATCAGATTTTGCTAAGAATGTGGCTTTGCTTGGGTCATTTGGAAACACACACACACACACACACACAACTGGCTCTTTTGTGCAATAGACTCTTGTTCACAACCTCAGATAAAGTACTCGTTTTATTGAGAGAAGGAAGGGAACTGGTTTTGTTAAGTACCTATTATGTGCCTGCAGCAGTGGCCAAGATATGGTCCTATTTCCATAGAGCTTACAGGTGACCAGGGAAAATAGGTAATTAAATAAATATTATAATACATGTGATTAGTATTATAGTATTTAGTATTATACCATTATTCTAGTGGGCAGTAGTGGGGACTTTACTTAGTATTATGGGCCAGAGAAAGCCTTCTGAAAAAGGATGATGTTAGGATGAGATGGGATAGAACAGCAGAAATTAGATAAGTGATGGGAGATAGGATCAGGAGAGGGGGTAGGTAGTACTGCAATACTGAGATGAAAGATGACTTTCAGCAGGAGGTGTAATATGTGTAAAAGCATGTTTGAAGAATTTAAGTCCACAAAGCTACAGAATATACAGTGTGAGTCATATGAGGTGGACTAGAGAATTTAGCTTTAGTCATTTGACAATTATGTGCTAGGTGTTGTGATAGGTGAATTAGATAGATATGCTTCCTGTCTTTATCAACTTTACATTCTAGAGAGAGTGACACTAGTTAAATAAGGAAACAAAACCAAAATTAACATAGATTGTGCTAAGTGCAGTGAAAAAAATAAGTGACAGGTCATAGAAATGTGGGTGTGGCTACAGAGTAGTCAGGATGAGTTGGTAGGGAAAGTGACCCTTACGCTGAATTATGAAGTACTAGGAAAAGTCAGCCATTAGAAGGGAAAGAGAGGGACTTGCTTGGAGTCCAGTGGTTAAAACGTCATTTTCCAATGCAGAGGGTGTAGGTTTGATCTCTGGTCTTGGATCTAAGTTCCCACATGCCTTGCAGGCAAAAAACAAAATGTGCAACAGACGCTATATTGTAACAAACTCAATAAAGACTTTAAAAATGGTCTATATAAAAAAAATCTTTTTTTAAAAAAGGGAGAGCGAGACCATTCTGAGGAGAGACAATCTTAAGGACATGACCGGTGAGGTTGTTTGCCCAGGGTTATCCCAGGTAGTGAATGGCAAAGCTATGAAGATAGTATAAGCCTTTATTCTCCATGTTTGTTTGTCCAAGCCTATGTTGTTTGTTTAGTCATTTAACTGATTAATACTTATTGGCAGCCAGGCACCATTCTGTGCTTCAGAGACACAAAATTATATCAGATATTCAAAGTTCTTGCTTTCATGGGGTTATGTCTTGCTCTTTTCCCTGAGTCATGTTGCATCTTTGGAGGGTAAGGGGAAGACAGAACACCTTCTGTCTGTAAGTAATGAAAAAATAGATTAGTATGGCTTATGAATTAAAGGGAAATTGTTTGCTTATGTAATTGAAATGAGACTTCCAGGATGAGTAACTCTCCATCTCTATTTGCCTCCTGTCCTTCTCTTAGTTCTTTTCTCTTCTGTGAGTTAGTATTGCCCTGTTCCAGATTTTATATTCACATACCACACTGTCCAGAAAGAAAAAAAGTTTCTAGAATTTCCATCATTAGTTCTGAATTTTGTTTTCATTGGTTGACCTTGATAGAGCCAAGATAACATTCATGATGTCTGGCTCAGGCCTCGGCTCTGTATTTATTTCTGTGATGAGAATATTGCCAGATTCTTCATGGGGAGTGATATCAATCCTTGGGTGTGTATGTGGAGAGACTTAGGAATGTTGTGTTATCACAATGAAGGGAGTTCCTTACTGACATTTAGTCACTGAAGACCAGGAGTGCTGGAGGTTCTTCAGTGCATGGGACAGGTTTGTACCACAAAGAATTGTCTCATATTCTGCATATCTTTCAGATGTGCTTCTAGACAATGTATAGGTGAAAAGTTTTATTTAATGATCTGAACTTAGAGTTTAGCTATGCCACGTTTAAACACGAAATGGAGTTTGGGGAGTGTGGGGAGGAATATTTTAATATATAGTGAATTTCCCAGAAATGTCACTATTGGATGTTTGGTGAGAATATTGTACTTTGTTCAGGATTTTTCCAAGATTTGTTCCTCCATTTGAAAAATCACATCAAGATTGTTATGATGCTCTGATATTTGAGATGTTTGTGCAATATACCTTATCACTTGCATTTGTAGGAGTCTCATTTCATGGTGGTTCCATGAAAAGGTATAGGTATTTGACTACATTGTGTTAGTTGCCTAGTCATGTCTGACTTTGCAACCCATGGACTGTGGCCCACTAGGTTCCTCTGTCCGTGGAATTCTCCCAGCAAGAATACTGCTGGGGTAGCCATTTCCTTCTTCTAGGGATCTTCCAAACCCAGGGATTGAACCCGGGTCTCCTGTATTGCAGGTGATTTCTCTATCATCTGAGCTACTGGGGAAGCCCTTGACTACAATAGCATGCCTAAATATTTACATACTGAAATGTTTTTGTTTTATGAATTCCTTTTACTTCTACTTGACATTTTATTTTGAGCCTTATGTTGATTTTTGAAATCATGGAGAGAATTGTTGATATATTTGTTTATGAATTAATTTTTTTGTATAAAAAGGATATTGGAAAATTGTTGTTATTAACAGGGGCTGATGGACCTGATGGGGTTGAAATCACTGGTTTAGACCTATCAGAGTCCACCTCTGCAGTTGGGGGTGAGGTTGATTTTGTACAACCTGTTTAATATGCACTGGGGAAAGGTAGAATGGATACTGGGGAGATACCCACAATGTCCATGGGATCCTCAGTTTATTGTAAAAACGTGCTTTTCTGAAGACAGAAGTGAAGTGATTACATTAATTTTTTTGCATGTGTTTTATCAATCTCATAAATGACATACCATCACTTCTGCCACATTCCGTTGATTACACAGACCGACCTTGACACAAAGTAGGACTATACAGGAGTGTGAATACCAGGTATGAATACAGAGAAGTGATAGGCTCCAATACCCTCTGATAGCTCAAGTGCCATTCTAAAGTTTAGTATAAAACTAAGGTTTCTTTTTTAAAAATGAAATATAGTTGACTTGCAATGTTGTGTTCATTTCAAGTGTACAGCAAAGTGATTCAGTTATGTGTGTGTATATATCTCTCACTCACATATACACACACTAGTTTTTCAGATTCTTTTCCGTTAGAGTTTATGACAAGATATTGAATATAGTTCCCTGTGCTGTACAGTAGGTCCTTGTTGTCTTTTTTATATATAGTAGTGTGTATTTATTAATCCCATACTTCTAATTTATCCCTTCCCCCTTGCCTCTCTGGTAGTCGTACATTTGTTTCCTGTGGCTGTGAGTCTGTGTCGTTTTGTAAATTAAGTTTATTTGTACCATTTTTTTTTAGATGCCACATATAAGAGGTATCATGTGACATTTGTCTTTCTCTGATTTACTTCACTTGGTATGATAATCTCTAGGTCCTTCCATGTTTTTGCAAATGGCATTATTTAGTTCTAATATTACAAGCACTTTCAGGTAAAATCTAGATTAAGGTAACTTTTTGTTGTGAATACTGGCCCAAAGAGTTTATTTTCAAAAGCAAGTTCACCTGGGATGAAATGTGACACAAGTTTTATTTCATGTTGAAAACTGTCAGTTTAGATTTCAGATTCTTGCTTTTGACAATTCAGTTTGTATTGGCATCTCTCATTTGCTGCTTTAACATCACATTTTCCATTTTAATGTTGTGCACTAAATCCATGCTTCCAGCATCTAGAAGGGTTCTCAAACACAAACCTGATCTGGCCTGAAGTTGTGAGAGAGAGATGACTGAAATACTAATTTCTAGTAAGAGAATCAATGGTAGGATAGAAATGGAAGGCAGCAAGCAAAAGAATGGAGAATATTAGCTTGGTTTATTTAGCAGGCTAACCAGTTAAGATAGTAACTCAGATTAAAGTTGAATAAACATATCTGGTTCCTTTAAAGCTGGATTTTAAAAAGATAGAACATTTGAAAATGGCCATTTTAGCTAGGGGGAATAGATTTTTTTCTGCTGCTACAAAATTCACACCTAAGTGACTCTCTTATCTGTTTCCTTGAATTAAATGAAAAGTGTTTCTATTGCTTTAGTCATAATGTATCTGCTACAGTGCACACACTGAGCTTTTCCAGGTGCACAACCGAGAGCCATTTGAATTGTGCAAAAGGATTTGTGGAGAGCTACTGGGAACACGCCCAGAGACCTTCACTTCAAGGACTTTCTAAGTTTCTATAAAATAATGGATTTATATGCCAAGCTTCCTCTAACTATGCAGGAGTTAACTACTTGCTGTTGGATAAGCTTAAATGCGCAGAGAAAGTGCAAATGTGACCTCCTTTTTTTTTTTCTTTCTCCCTGTGTGTGGATGCCAACCAGAGAGTCTTTACAATTTCAAGGGTTGTAGGCGACCTCTTAATTATAATTACTTAGCAGGGAACCGGCTCTGACTTTTTGCCTTTGTGCCCTACATTTCTAGTTGGTCCAGTGAACCGCAGTGCTGCGTTGCTTCATATGTTGCATTCTTTCCACGAAAGCCAATGAGCTGTGCGGCATTGACCCTTTTCATTAGTAAGGTTTTCTCTTTTTAATATGTTGTCTTATGTCAGCTGGCTTTTTGGTTTTGCATCAACATTGTAATCAGTAGCTACCATTTTGTTAAGCTATCTGTTGATGCTTATCCCTTGTCAGGTTTTCAGTTTACTAACCACTAACATGATTTTCACTTTTCAGAAAAGGATTTTTACAGTTTAATAGAATGTTCCCAAATAGACCATTTTCTCTCCCCTCTCCTCTCCCTTTCTTTACTCTTGCTTATAAATTGGTATGTTCCTCTCAAAGAAAACATACTGTGTTTAGAAAACAGGAACAATTAAAACAAATCAAATATGAGTGAGTGGATTTCAAGTGCCAACTAGAATGCATGCTATGGGAAGCATGTCATACATCTACAAACAGAAATGCTCTCAACCTCTGTGAACAGCCCTTGTGCTGTGCCTGCCATCAGGTGAGTGCTCCTCTGGAGAAGGCAAAGGCAACCCACTCCAGTACTCTTGCCTGGAAAATCCCATGGACAGAGGAGTGTGCTAGGCTACAGCCCACGGGATTGCAAAGAGTTGGACACGACTGAGTGACGTCACTTACTCTAGAAGTGCCAAATGGAACAAATTGAAAAACACACCAAATAATCACTTTCTAAATCTAACTAATAAGGAACTCTCATTTTCATTCATATTTCTACCATAGTCTATCCTGGTGAGTGAGTTGGGCAGTTAAAATATCATGAACTGGTTTTACTTAATCAGAAATACTAGTTTATATATTCACTTATTCCTTTCTCCCTTGAATCATGTAGCTTACTTTTGCCACTTCAGTTTTGAGCTAAAATACAAAATGCTTTCCATCTTTCAAATGAGGATCAGCAATAACAGAAGAAACTCTGAAGGCTTCCTGAAAACAGTTGAAATTATGCAAGTTACCTTCTTTGCTGCCAGTAAAAGAAATCGCGAAAGGGGACATTATGTATGAGGTTACAACTGTGGTTTTGAAGTCCTTCAGGCTCTCCAGTTACTTGTGACACTGGAGGCAGTTTACTTCCAAGAAGAGCTACTTCTTGTCTTCTATTAATAATTTATTCCTAAAAACAGCTGCTAAAATGTGAGGAGATTAAGTTCATGAGTAGAGCAAATACTTTGGATTTATGTTTATCATCTGTTGTAACAAGGAAATGCGATTTCTGGCTTAGTCTAATGTGCTGGTTAATGAAGTGTTACCAAAGCATAACAGAGAGACTTCTTGTTTATCCAATATTGTTAGGAAATGGAATATTATGGTATTTTCGATCCTCAAGAATTGCCACATATGCCTGCTGAAGCAGGGACTCTCAGCTGGGAACAATTTTGCTCCCTAGTGGACATTTGGCAATGCCTGGGGATATGTTTGACTGTCAGGGTGGTGGGAGGAAGCGGTGCTACTAGTGTTGAGTGGATAAAGCCCAGGGGGGATACTGTGCATCCTATGCCACTCCAGCATTCTTGCCTGGAAACCCCCATGGTCAGAGTAGCCTGGTAAGTTACAGTCCACGGGGTCGCAAAGAGTCGGACACGACTAAGAGACTTCACTTCACCATGACACACAGGACAATTCTCACAAGACAGTATCTGGTCCAGAATGTCTGCAGAGACTCTGCTATGCAGCCTGGCACTTTTTATCAAAGTAGAATTCAGCAAAATTCAGTTAACTACAAGATGACAGCGAATATTTTTGGTGAGTTAGATGATAATTTAACATCTTACAGTGCTTCAGTGTCTTTATCAACATTAATTACCACTGTGTTGGTAAAGGATAGGAGTGTTGGTTTGTGAAAATTCCTGGGTGCTAGAAGGCTAAAGATGTTATGCTGTGGTGCAATTATCTGAAGAGGCTCAATTAATTCTTGTGTCATAACAGTTATTTGAGTTAGAATTGTTACTTCTTTCTTATAGGGAGGATCATTTACTTTTCACATTACCACACAATTGAAATATGACTTGGTCTCTGTTAGTGTGTTTTAAATATACTTTAAAAAGAATAGATGACATGGTCTTGGAAGAATACTGCTCTCAACACAGCTTTTGTTACAATACTCCATGCTTTTATTTTAAGCCTACTAGGGGAATATACAGAGAAGGCAATGGCACCCCACCCCAGTCCTCTTGCCTGGAAAATCCCGTGGACAGAGGAATCTGGTAGGCTGCAGTCCATGGGGTTGCTAGAAGTTGGACACGACTGAGCGACTTCACTTTCACTTTTCACTTTGATGCATTGGAGAAGGAAATGGCAACCCACTCCAGTGTTCTTGGCTGGAGAATCCCAGAGATGGGGGAGCCTGGTGGGCTGCTGTCTATGGGGTCGTACAGTTGGACACGACTGAAGCAACTTAGCAGCAGGGGAATATAAGAAGGAAGGAATTTTTCTTCATTCATTTGGACAAAGTTTGTGTGCACAATACAACAAAGTGGAAAAGAAAAATACTGCTCCTGGTTAGGAAAAATGAAGGTATCTGTTTTATTGTTAGTCAATGAATTAAATATTATGGAAGCTGTCTCATTCACAATCTGGGGCTAGCACAGCAAATAAGGTAGAACTTTTTATGATGTCATTTACTGAATTTTTTGATAAATAATAGAAGTCTCAAGCATGACACTAAAAGTAATTTTTTGTGTCTGTAGTAACTTCTTGCACACATGATTCAGGTGTGATATATGAGATTTAAGAGTGTGGAGACTTCTGTCAATGTATGGCAAAACCAATACAATATTGTAAAGTAATTAGCTTCCAATTAAAATAAATAAATTTATCCTAAAAAAAAAGTGTGGAGAGTTAAAAAAATACAAACCACTGATTGTGTGACCCTGGTCTTGTCCTTTGAACCACACTGAGTTATAAAGTGATTAAGTATAGGTTATCATCAGTAATTAGGCTTATACTGTCAATGATTCCTTTGTGCTAAGCACATATTAAACACCTAAGATGTGCTATGCTATTCTGAGAAGAAGAGATTAAAACATAAGTCAGTAATAGTCTCTGCCCTTCTGTGCAACTGCTGGAGGAGGTGCTGGGCCTGAGGAAGAGAGAGTTGGACAGGGAAGTGTTGAGATTGTGGAGTGGGACAGGAGCGGAGGGGAGTTATGTGGATATTCACATCAGTGGTAGGAGGATAAAAAAAGCATGAAAGAAATAAAATCTGTCACTTATACCTGTTTTGACCTCTTGTTTTTTAACTGGGATTTGTTTATTTTTTACTCTTCCTGTTAAACACATTTAACTCTCAACTGTGTTGAATAAGAAGTGTTGGGAAGGGCATGGTAAACATAAGCTTAGTATGTGTTTAACAACCTCTGAGTTTCCTAAGAAATGAATTGTCTGAGTGTGAACTCAGTGCATTGATTTTTGTCACGCTTAAACCTGTGGCTTCCAGGGCCATTCTCTAAATAGATTAACAGTAAATAAACAGTGAAAAATCTTGAGCCTATATATTCTGCAGTTTCTATTTCAAAGTGTAATCGTAATTAAACTTTTACATATTTTTGTTTTGTCCTAGAAGAGAGTGATCAAATTAACCTGAACAAACTGCTGAGATGGAAGGGAAATATGTAACCTAGGTAGGCAACAATTTCAACATGTTCAAAACAGAATGTATAACTTTCCCCATACTCTTGCTTCTTACTCTGTACCCATTTTTTTCTTGCCTTGATTGTGCCTCCAGTGGATTTATTTCTTGCCAGTCTTGATGGCTTCAAATCTGTTCTCTACATGTGATGCAGTAATCTACAGAAACCACAAATATGACGGGAGTAATATTAGCAGATAACATTTAACTAATACTTACTATGTACTTGGTATTCTTCAAAGTGCTCAATATATAGTAAATCTCAATTTTCACAATACTATGATATCAGAACTATTATTACCTTTAATGCACAGACAATCTACACAAAATGAAGACTTATTATACTTGCCAAAGGAGGAAAACAAGAACTGGGAATGGGTGGTGAATGATCATTCTTTGGAAGTTGCCATCTTCTTTCTGACCGATTTCCTTTACCAGTTCTTCAGCACTTTTGGATTTATAATTATCTTATACTCAAGCTTCACTTTCTAATGGGAGCACAGGAGAACACCATTAGGGCCAAACAGAGGCTAAATCCAAGACTACATCCAATACATGAACCCATGATGAAGCATTCGTGTACCCAGCAGACTCTTTATCGCTCTCAATTTTTAAAAATGTATTCCATAAAATACTGACTGAAAACTGATAAGTCAAGTAAATTGATGAGTATCTTCCCAAAACAGTAAATCAGTATATCATGTATTATAGAGTATTTATTTAGTGGATTTTGAGAAAAAGTTGCTCTATTAAAAAAGATTTGTTAAAAAAATGGCATAACTTCAAGAGCCATAATGCTAAAACATGGATCACTTAACGTTATTATGAAATAGTTTATGTTTTTCTTAAAGTCCTTCGAGGTACTGCTTTTGTGTGATTCTCTAGTGTCATTTTTCCCCACTTCCTATCTCGGCCCTTTTTGATGTTGTTGTTCAGTCGCTTAGTCATGTCCAACTTTTTGCAACGTCATGGACTGTAGCATGCCAAGCTCCTCTATCCTCCACTATCTCCTAGAGTTTGCTCAAATTCATGTCCATTGAGTCAGTGATACTATCTAACCATCTGATCCTCTGCTGCCCCTTCTTTTGCCTTCAGCCTTTCTCAGTTACTTGTTGAGATTGTTGTTCAGTTGTTCAGTCATGTTCAACTCTTTGTGATCCCATGAACTGCAGCATGCCAGCCTTCCTGACCTTCACCATCTCCTGGAGCTTGCTCAAATTCATGTCCATTGAGTTGATGATGCCATCCAACCATCTTGTCCTCTGTTGTTCCCTTCTCCTCTTGCCTTCAGTCTTTCCTGGTATCAGGGTCTTTTCCAATGAGTTGGCTCTTTGCATCAGGTAGCCAAGGTATTGGAGCTTCAGCATCAGTCCCTCCAATGAATAGTCAGGATTGGTTTCCTTTAGGATGGACTGGTTTCATGTTGCAGTTCAAGGGACTCTGAAGAGTCTTCTCTAACACAACAGTTCAAAAGCATCAATTTGTCTTTATACTTAAGCATCTACACAGTGCTGTTTCATACCTGGGTTCCCACTGCATTAAATAGCCATTTCCTCCTCCTTTATGCACTGAGTGTGTTTGTGGCTCAACTGAGGAATTCTGACCTTTGGAAACCTCAACCTTTTAAAGGGGGCTATTAGCAAACCTGTTCAAACTGTGTCCTGGAAGGACACATTATCTTTACTCTTCTAGTCAAAAACCAAATCTACCCTCTGCCCCTGTCTTGCAAGACTGTTTGGTATACAAACATTCCTGAGCAGCTAGTCTAGAATACAAAACTGATACTGCTTTTGCTCAGAAAGTGCAGAAACAGGAGAGATCCTCGGAGAATTGTGCTCCAACAGTTGTTGCTCTTGGCACATATTAAAATTACTCATTTAAGTTTCTGGTTGGAGAGCTTATTTAGAGCAGAAATTTAATCTTATCAATCTTTACATTCTTAACATTCAGCATAGTGCTTATCCCAGAGTAGAGATTAATATTTGTTAAATAAATGAATAAATGAAGGCTTTTAGAAATAAATTACATAAGCACAACTGTTTCAAATGCCAAGTGGCTCATGGGTAGCCACCTGGTTTCCCATGATCCAGACTCTGAAACCTTTGAAATAATTTAGTATTATATAATGATAATGCCAAATTTATTAGTTATTATGGACCCAGAACTTAAACTCTTTATAGATAATGCCTCTATGTCTTGTTAAGCTACTCTTTGAAATGGTACCATTATCATTTGCTATCAAAAACAGAGATTCAGAAAGGTTATATAACTTGTTCATAGTCACACAGTTGGTCAGTGGTGGAGATGAGATTTGAACAATGGCAAGTGGTTTGACTTTGGAGATTGTGTTTTTAGCCGCTTAAGTGTTTTTAGGCTTAAGCCTTCATAGGAGAGGAAAGAAAAAAGTCAGCCCGAGTTATCTTAGGTTTTCTGAACAGATACTGTCTCCAAAGCCAAACTTGGATAGATGGAACAAAAACCAGACTCTGACATGCATTTAGTGAATTAAACAGGTTTTGGTAAAGATGTCTTTCTTGCAAAGGAAATTCTGTGAGGATAGTAAGACAAAGGTAGCATCTTTAGGGATGAAGGATCCACGAAGACATGATTTTTGCTAACCTCCAGCTAACTAGGCTAGAGTGGCGCCAGTGTCATCGGCCTGTGACTGATGTCGTCACATGGGGTCTTGCACTTAGAAGAGTTGTGCTTTGAAGGGCTTATTGGTTGGGTTTTGTGCTCTGCTATCCCTGTCTTGAAATTCTTTTTTAAAGTTTTATTTGGTTTTGACAGTGCTGGGTCTTCACTGCTGTGTGTGGGCTTTCTGGAGTGGTGAGCAGAGGCTGCTCCCTAGTTGCAGTGTGTGAGCTGCACATTGTAGTGGCTTCTCGTGTTGTGGAGCACAGGCTCAGTAACTGTGGCACCTGGACTTAGTTGCCCAGTGGCATGTGGCATCTTTCCTGGATCAAACCCATGCCCTCTGCATTGGCCTGTGGATTCTTAACCACTGGTCCTCCAGGGCAGCCCTTGAAATTCTTAATACTTTTTCCATAAGGGGTCCTGCATTTTCATTTTGTTCTGGGCATCTCAATTTTTGTAGCTAGTCATGGGCTGGAGTCTTGGTTAATTGTTTATATAGCTAATTATTTGACAATTGGGAAGGAGGGTGGGCTGGTAACACCGGAAGAGCCACCAGTAATGTCCTCAGGTCCCCAGTATTCACACTATACTGGAGCTCTGGAGAGAGAAGCTCAGACATTGAATTTCTAGGCTGTGGAATATCTAATTCCTAAATATTTGATGATTCTACAAGATTGCCCTCGGATTGATTTTAAGATATTTATTGTAGAATACCAGTCTGTCTTAAGGGAAAAAATATTACAAATAGTATTTTCTGGAGTTTTAAAGGTATTAGATCTATTTTCATTCTTTTTCCTGGTTGACTGGTTTGTTTGAGGTCAATTTAACCATTCTATTTTTTTAACAAGCACCAAACCAATTAAATGAGAAATAATATTTCCTTGTAACAGGAATCAATATCCACCATTTCCATTTTGATAAGTTACATTTCTATTATCCTTCATAAACGTGAATGCACTTTGTGACTTCAGGTTTTTTTTGTGTGATGTGTGTGTGTGTGTGTGACAGTGTAGCTCAATATGCTTTATACCATCAGGTCTGCTAGTATATTTCAGTAATGTTATCAAAGCTTCTATTTGTGATACCTCAGTAATTCTACCTAGGTTCTGCTGCCTTTTCTCTATGTCCTCAGGAACCTTACTTAGAGACTTTCTATAAGTTTGGGTGACACCCAACTGCATTTGCTTCTGACAAAGTGAAAGTCGCTCAGTTATGTCCAACTCTTTGTGAGCCCACGGACTATACAGTCCATGGAATTCTCTAGGCCAGAATACTGGAGTGGGTAGTCTTTTCCTTCTCCAGGGGAACTTCCCAACTCAGGGACTGAACCCAGGTCTCCCACGTTGCAGGCGGATTCTTCACTAATTGAGCCACTAAGGAAGCCCTGCTTCCAAACACACATGACATCCGGATCTTACTTCTGGTGATTGTTTTCTTCTGCATGTGTTTATATCATTGTCTCTGCCATCTTTGAAATTTACCCTGCTGAATTCTACCACTCTCCACATGAAAATAAGCAGGGGTAAAGAAAACACTGATTTGTGATGCAGTTTCTTAAAAACCACTTGTCCTGATTTATCATTATGAATTTTCCAAGTCCTAAATCTTTTCTGTCTTCAAATGATTATATTGTGATGAATACTGAGTTGAATTTTACTTAAAATAGGAGAGATTCTCTACAGAATGAGTTCCATAACCTCTGATGCCACAGTTACCTGTTTTACTGCCGCAGACCCAGCAGAGGGAGCCCAAGTTAGTGAAGATAATTTTCTCTGTAACTATTTTGATGACCCAAATGAGTAACTCATGGTCCAAAGGAGATTTTTCGAGGGGCAGAGGGAGCAGTCAGAGTATATGGGGTATATGTGTACATGTGTTAGAAAGAGAGTAGAAGGGCGAAGTAAAATAGAAGTTGCCAGCCATGTGGATTTTAAGATGCACTTGAAATGTGGGAGATATATGACATCTTCTGAAGGGGACTGACAGAACTGATGGAGAGAAGCATTTAATTTTCAGATCCTGAGGAGGTAGTTTCATGTTAAAGGTATAAAACTACTTTTTTTTTCTTACTTTTCCAGTTAGTTCCCCCTTTAAAACTTTTTATTAATAGATTGAATTCTTATACATTTCCATTTCTTGTGATTTTTATATTCAGGGTAATTTCCCAGTGAAAGCTTTTTAAAAAATTCCCTTTCTTTGTCTGTTACCTTACTGGCCCACACATTGTGCATCCTTGTCAGAGTCTAGAAAATCTTGGAGTGTTTAAATTTAGGTGAATATTTATTCAATAGATTAATCAATTAGTCCACCAACTATGCAAACAGTGGTTATTGAACTTTTAGTGCTATATGAGGTGCAGAATGCATGTAACATCTGTGTATATGGGGAAGCAGTGTAGTCAGAGGGGAGAATCAAAACAAGTTTCTGTGCTCAATGAACTTACATGTAGCTGAGTCGATAAGTGTGTTTGGTAGAACACAAAAGCTTATGTATGCGACCAAATGTTAAGCAATAGTTCCAAGTGCCCACAAGGCTGAGCATAAAGTAGGTGTTCACAGAAGAGACCTACAGATCCTTGAGGTGGCTGGAAGAGCCCAGAAAGGTCTCAGGGAGGCTATGAATGGGTCTGAATGACGAGTGGTTCTGTGTACGGTGAGAGCAGAAGAGAGGAGGGGACCGGGGCTCCTTTGGTAGATAAGTAACTTGAGAAAGGCTGTGAGAAAAAAAGCATGGTTATGATGGTAATATGGGGCAACTCTGAGGGGTTATGTTGTATGTGTCCTGCATACTTTTAGGGGGTGCCATTGATACCAAGCCTATGTGAATGGTGCTACTGGAGGCACCTAGTACCTTAGAATGAGTTCTGGGATGACTATGGTTATGTTGAACAGTGACTTCTCATTCTTTGTATTTATATTAATACAACCATCAATCTACTCTATTGAGAGGAATCTATATAGAGACAAGAGAGCACAGTGGGTCCAGATGAAATATATAGTCAGATAGCCTGGATTTGAATCTTGGGCACATCAAAATGTAGATGTGTGACCTGAGGTAAGTTTTCAACCTCTCTATGATGCTTTTGAACTGTGGTGTTGGAGAAGAAAGACTCTTGAGAATCCCTTAGACTGCAAGGAGACCCAACCAGTCCATTCTGAAGGAGATCAACCCTGGGATTTCTTTGGAAGGAATGATGCTAAAGCTGAGACTCCAGTACTTTGGCCACCTCATGCGAAGAATTGACTCATTGGAAAAGACTCTGATGCTGGGAGGGATTGGGGGCAGGAGGAGAAGGGGACGACCGAGGATGAGATGGCTGGATGGCATCACGGACTCGATGGACGTGAGTCTGAGTGAACTCCGAGAGATGGTGATGAACAGGGAGGCCTGGCGTGCTGCGATTCATGGGGTCGCAAAGAGTCGGACACGACTGAGCAGCTGAACTGATGCCTTATTTCCGTCTTCCATAAAATGGCAAGTAATAATGGTTTCTATTGCATGGAGTTGTAATGGTTAAATGAGATAGAGGATCATATGCTTAGAACAGTGCCTAGACTAGGCACTATGAGCCCTCAGCATTAGCTGTTATCATAAGAGAACTGATGTGTGACTCAAACAGAATGCAAATATCCTACTCTTTTGTGTGTAGAAATATTCCATTAGGCTTTCTTTTATGAAAACCCAGGGTCTCATCTAGATGCCTTATTTCCGTCTTCCATAAAATGGCAAGTAATAATGGTTTCTATTGCATGGAGTTGTAATGGTTAAATGAGATAGAGGATCATATGCTTAGAACAGTGCCTAGACTAGGCACTATGAGCCCTCAGCATTAGCTGTTATCATAAGAGAACTGATGTGTGACTCAAACAGAATGCAAATATCCTACTCTTTTGTGTGTAGAAATATTCCATTAGGCTTTCTTTTATGAAAACCCAGGGTCTCATCTAGATACCTTTGTCTTTTGCTGGTGAGGAGTGATGAAGCAGATTATATGGTTTAAGATTATACCAGTTTCAGAGGCTGATTTATTGAAATAAATCAGGTGTGGCCAACCTTGTTTCAGTAAATTGAAGATGACACTCATTTCAGTCGGATTGGTGCTCACCTGGGAATTTGATGGTTCTGATTGTGCTTGCAGTGCCTCCATATTTTCCAACCGTTTCAGACTGTGGACAGATGTAAGCTCTGTGAGGGCAGGAACCATGCCTACCTTGGCTATTCTTGTATGTCCTTGTCAGTTCAGTTCAGTTCAATGGCTCAGTCACTCTTTGTGAACTCAATGGACTGAAGCACACCAGGCTTCCCTGTCCATCTCCAACTCCTGGAGCTTGCTCAAACTCATGTCTATAAAGTTGGTGATGCCATTCAACCATTTCATCCTATTGAACTATATTCAATAACCTGTGATAAATCATAATGGAAAAGTATATAGAAAATAATACATATATGTGTGTATAACTGAGTCACTTTGCTGTATAGTGGAGATTGTCAGAATACTGTAAATGCTGTAAATCAACTATACTTGAAAAAAAAAGATGCAGCAGCTTATGTCATGGCTGCAGTCTGATCACCATACAGTTAGATTTTTCCCTTCGGTGGCAATTATAGTATCTGCAAAGCACCTCAGGAACGTGCATTAGACACTGTTATCTGTATCCTTCGTTCGGTCACTCAGTCATGTCTGCCTCTTTGCAACCCCATGGACTGAGGCATACCAGGATTACCTGTCCATCATCAACTCCTGGAGCCTGCTCAAACTCATGTTCATCGAATTGGTGATGCCGTCCAACCATTTCATCCTCTGTTGTCCCCTTTTCCTCCTGCCTTCAATTTTGCCTAGCATCAAGGTCTTTTCAATTGAGTCAGTTCTTCGCATCAGGTGGCCAAAGTATTGGAGCTTCAGCCTTAGGATCAGTCTTTCCAGTGAACATTCAGGGTTGATTTCTTTAGAATTAACTGATCTGATCTCCTTGTAGTCCAAGGGACTCTCAGGAGTCTTCTCCAACACCACAGTTCACAAGCTTTATTTCTTTGGCCCTCAGCATCCTTTGGCCTGGTACCTGACATTCACTCTATATTATGGGTCAATGACTGAATGAAAGCATGATTTTGAAAGTTCTCCTTGTCTTCAACAAATGTGTGGATAGTTCTATCCCTAGCATAGACGAAGTAGGCATTACAAGAGAATGCCTTGAGTGATGTCTAGTTAAGTATCTTTCCTGGTGTTTTATCAGTGCCACAAAATGAAAATTGCTTATATTTTAGATCACCTAATAGCTTATAGATGTTGTCTTATACTTCATGTAATTTTATACAGCATTCATATAAATTTGCCAATAATACTCCTTCCATTTAATAGACTGAGTAACTGAATCTCAGTAGAGTTAAATGGCTCAATCTTACACATGGATTATTGTGGAATTCAGGCTTAATCTGAGGTCTTTTGACTGAAAGTGCAAAAATCTTTCTTTTAATTTTTGCAGCACCAGCATACTTTTTCTGCCTGGATTAAAAGCCTACACAATTATATTTTCTGCCCAGGGAAGGATTGGGCCTCTCTAAATTTCTCATATGGGCGTACGTTATTTGTGAGATTAGGTTTGAATTACCTTGGAAGACACCCAAAGTTCTTAGGGGATGTGATACTGACCAGAACCTTGAGGTGGGAGGAGTAGTGGGCAGATTAGAATCTACCTTGGGTAGCTTATAGAAATCATAGCATGTCCTGGATGGGATGCTCCACTAGAAGTTCTGAATAAAGGCAGTGGGAATGTGGAAAACAAAGACAGGGAAGGAAGACTGGAAAAGAAATGGTCTTGCAAAGGCATTACAAATCTTCATAATTTTATGTAGAGCTGATCTTGTTATTGAATCAGATAGAAACCTAAAGCCAAGAAACTGAGTAGGCTGAAACTGTCCGACTGTATAGAACTTCAGGATGAGAGAGTTTGGAAAGACCCTGTTTTTCAGTTCTCCCTCTTCTGGGTTTGGAGAAAAGTCTTCATCAAATATATT
>SJYC01066911.1:0-46110 GCA_006408675.1 Madoqua kirkii
GTTGGCTCATTGGAAAAGTCTCTGATGCTGGGAGGGATTGGGGGCAGGAGGAGAAGGGGACAACAGAGGATGAGATGGCTGGATGGCATCATGGACTCGATGGACATGAGTCTGAGTGAACTCCAGGAGATGGTGATGGACAGGGAGGCCCCGCGTGCTGCAATTCTTGGGGTCGGAAAGAGTCGGACACGACGGAGTGAACTGAACTGAACTCTGCAGGGCAGATTGTCTTATAGGACTTAGCCTTTAACTTGGGGGGCCTGCACTAACTTCAGGAGTTGGTGTCAGAACTGAAGTGTTGGACACATAGCTGGTCTCAGAGAACCGGAAAATTGCTATGGAAAACCTACATACATTTAATGTCAGAAGTCTTGAGGAAAAAACTTTTCAGATACCTTAACACTGAGTCTTGCAATATATCTCTCTATCATTTAGTATATATTTCCATATGTTTGCTATGGTTGTCGTTCAGTCGCTAAGTCATGTCCCACTCTTTGTGACCCCATGGACTTCAGTATGCCAGGCTTTACCGTCCTTCACTATCTTCCAGAGTTTGCTCAAACTCAAGTCCATTGAGCCAGTGATGTCATCCTCTGTCACCCGTTTCTCCTCCTGCCTTCAATCTTTCCCAGCATCAGGGTCTTTTCCAACGAATCGACTCTTCCCATCCGGTAGTCAAAGTATTGGAGCTGCAATATCATTCCTTCCAATGAATATTCAGAGTTGATTTCCTTTAGAAATATCTCTCCATATCTTTAGCTTTTCCTTAATTTCCTCCAGAATTGTTTTATAGTTTTCAGTATCACTTTTGTTAAATTTAGTCCTAAATATTTTGTTTCCAAGTACTTTCTTTATTTTTTAAGAAAATATAAAAGTATAGCTGATCTGCAAGTTTCAGGTGCACAGCATAGTGATTCAGTATTTTTATAGATTATTCTCCATTAAAAGTCATTACAGGTCAATGGCTGTAATTCCTTGTGCTATACAATAAATCCTTGTTACTTATTTTATTAAAATAATTTATATCTCTTGATCTGGTATCCCCAGTTTGCCCTTCCCCTCTTAAGATGGAAACTTAGATCACTTATTTTAAATCTCTTCTTTCCTAATGTATTTTTTTAATCTTCCCTCTCAAAACCATGAAATTTTCAAAATGAACACTATAAATATTGATATGTTTGTTTTTATTTTAGTTCCATGCAAAAATATTGTCTAATATTTCCTTTGATTTTTCTTTGATCCATGGGTTATTTTAAAGTGTTTTGTTTCATTTCCAAATATTTGAAGATTTTGCAGATTTACATTTATAATTCTCATTTAGTGTCACTGTGGCCGGAGAATATACTCTACTGATGGCTCTCTCTTTAGATTTATTAATACTTATTTTGTGGTACAGCATATGGGCTATCATAACGCATGTTTCATTTTAAAGCGTGTATTTGCTTTTCTCCAGTTGTGTGTAGTAGTCTGTAGACGTCAATTAGGTCAAGTAGGTTGGTGGTTCAAGCCGGTTCAATTCTTTTTTTACTTACCAGTTTATGTCCTACTAATCACTAAGAGACAAGTGTTCAAAACCTTCAATTAAAGTTATAGACTTATCTATGTCTCAGTTGAATTGTGTCCATTTTTTTCCTCATTTCCTTAGAAGTTCTGTTATTCTGTTGTTTGTTATTCTGTTATCAGTTACTGAGGTCAGTTTCCTAATCTGACTTAGCACAGTGCTGGCATCTAGAAGGTTCTCCATGTGTTGGCATATCTGGAACTGCATTTTCATATATATACAAAACATATAGAAGCACTTCAGTTGCTACCATGCCTTGGCTATTGTAAATAATGTTCCAGTGGGCATAGGGATACATGTATCCTTTCAATCTGGAGTAGAGCTGGAGAAGGCAATGGCACCCCACTCCAGTACTCTTGCCTGGAAAGTCCCACGGACAGGGGAGCCTGGAGAGCTGCTGTCTATGGGGTCACACAGAGTCGGACACAACTGAAGTGACTTAGCAGCAGCAGCAGCAGAGCTGGATCATATGGGAGTTCTTTTTTAATTTTTGAGGAATTGGCATAATGTCTTCCATAGTCACTGCACAATGGACCCTCCCACCAACAGTGCACGAGTGTTTCCTTTTCTCCACATCCTCACCAACAATTGTTATTTGTTGTCTTTTTTGATTAGAAAAAAGAACCCGGTCTGACAGGTATGAGGTGATACCTCATTGTGGTTTTGATTTGCATTTCCCTGAGAGCTCGACTGTGAAGAAAGCTGAGTGCCGAAGAATTCATGCTTTTGAACCATGGCATTGGAGAAGACTCTTGAGAGTCCCTTGGACTGCAAGGAGATCCAACCAGTCCATTCTGAAGGAGATCAGCCCTGGGTGTTCTTTGGAAGGACTGATGCTAAAGCTGAAACTCCAGTACTTTGATCACCTCATTCAAAGAGTTGACTCATTGGAAAAGACTCTGATGCTGGGAGGGATTGGGGTCAGGAGAAGAAGGGGATGACAGAGGATGGGATGGCTGGATGGCATTACTGACTCGACGGACGTGAGTTTGAGTGAACTCCAGGAGATGGTGATGGACAGGGAGGCCCGGCGTGCTGCAATTCTTGGGGTCACAAAGAGTCGGACATGACTGAGCTACTGAACTGAACTGAACTGATGATTACTGATGTAGAACACATCTGTTCATGTGCTCATTGGCCATCTGTAGGTCTTCTTTGGAAAAATGTCTATTCAGGCCTTATGCTCATTTTTCTAATTGTATGTTGTTGTTGTTTTTACTTTTTACTGTGTATTGGTGTATAGACAATTAACAATGTTGTGACAGCTTCAGGGGAACAGCAAAGGGACTCAGCCATATAAATATCTGTATCTGTTCTCCCCCAAATTCCCTCCCATCCAGGTTGCCACGTAACACTGAGCAGAATTCCATGTGGTATATGGTAGGTCCTTATTGGCTATCCATTTTAAATATAATAGTGCATCCATGTCCGTTCCAAATTCCTCAACTGCTCCCTCCTCCATACTTCCCGCCAGCAATCATAAGTTCATTTTCTAAGTCTGTGAGTCGGTTTCTGTTTTGTAACTAAGTTCATTTGTATCATTTCTTTTTATATTCCACATATAGGGGCTTTTTTGGTGAAGTTTGCATATTAACCCCTTGTTAGATAAATTGCCTGCAAATATCTTCTTCCACTCACTAGGAGGCTTTTTCGTTTGCTGAGAGTTTCCTTCACTGTGCAAAAGCTTTTGAGTTTCATGTAGTCCTGTTTGTTTATTTTTGTGTTGTTTTGCAGAGAAGGCAATGGCACCCACTCCAGTACTCTTGCCTGGAACTAAGTTCATTTGTATCATTTCTTTTTATATTCCACATATAGGGGCTTTTTTGGTGAAGTTTGGATATTAACCCCTTGTTAGATAAATTGCCTGCAAATATCTTCTTCCACTCACTAGGAGGCTTTTTCGTTTGCTGAGAGTTTCCTTCACTGTGCAAAAGCTTTTGAGTTTCATGTAGTCCTGTTTGTTTATTTTTGTGTTGTTTTGCAGAGAAGGCAATGGCACCCACTCCAGTACTCTTGCCTGGAAAATCCCATGGACGGAACATCTCTCTCTCTTGAACTTTGAAGAAGTTTTATTTTCCATCTTCCATGAGTCTTAAGTGCTCTTTTAAATTTTCCATTTTAATAAATTGCATCCTGTTAGATTTATGTTGAAGCTTCTCATTCTACATTCCATTCTCTTTATTTCTGTCATAACTGTTATTTCTTTCATGTTTGCCATCTCTTCGTATTTTCCATGTGATTAGTCATATGCAGCCAGTCCTGCTTTGTTCAGGTGAATGCAAGACACTTTGACATTCTGTCTTCAAATTTTCTTAAGTTCTGTTTTGCATTTTCTGTGCTTTTATTAGTTTTTAGCTCTAATTCCTTGGGCTAGATTCTGAAAGACTTAGTTTAATCTTCTGATTCATTTGTTCTTTTCTCAGCTGTGTCTGGTTGATCATTTATATATCTACTGAGAAGTTCTGGTTTTAACTCCAATAAATATTTCTATTTTTCACCTCAGATGCAAGAGAGAGTTGTGCCAATGGTGATCCTCATTTGAAAACAGGTTGCTATCATGCAGTTTTTACAAGGCCCTTACTTTATTTTTTTTCCCTTCATTCTTGATCTCAAATACCATTTTTCCCACCCACTGACAATCACTCTTTGGTATATAAAACACAGAATGTAATTGGGTGGCTTATGATTCTGAGCAAATAGCTTCAGTTGAGACTGGCTGAATGCTCTTTAATCTCATTTCCACATCCTGAGCATTTCATTCCCCAGCTTCCTTGCAGTTAACTCAAGGTCCCACAACTACTTCTGGTCAATGAAATCTGGGTGGAAGTGGTGCAAGGTAAAACTGTAAGCATGGGGAAAGGGGTGTGGGGGGATGTAGGTTGCTGACAAGGCTGTAATAAACATCCACTGCCTTTGCCTATAGTTTGCCAGCCTGGCATTCAGCCCCCTTCATGTGATGTCACATCCTTAATAATGCTGCAGAAAGCCACCTGATCACCACTGCATGCAATCTCGACAGGACCATCTGTCAAAGTGTCCTGCATTCACCTGAACAAAGCAGGACTGGCTACATAATTTGTGGGGCCTCTTGTTCAAACATTACTAAGAATTTCAAGATGATGGCAACAGAGTGCTGAATCAAGGGCAGAGCTCTTCTAAGGACAGGACTGCATGAAGCTTCTCAGGCTATCCACTCAGGAAAGTCACCCCAGAAGCATCAGAATCTCCCTTCCAAAGTGTACATCCTGACCAGA
This sequence comes from Madoqua kirkii, assembly GCA_006408675.1. Classification (NCBI taxonomy): domain Eukaryota; kingdom Metazoa; phylum Chordata; class Mammalia; order Artiodactyla; family Bovidae; genus Madoqua; species Madoqua kirkii. Next base: position 4,816 of record SJYC01066911.1, read on the forward strand.
ATAACATGGGTTGGGAAAAAAGCTATAACTAATTTTACTTAGAGGATACCATTGGTTTCTGCTACTTGTGTCCGCAGGGAATTCCTGATTCCTGTCTTTTCTGAATCTGATCCACTTGCTTCTTTTCAATGCTTATCAGCCCTTCTGCGATTTCCTTCTCTGTGCCTTAAATTAACTCTGGTCAATTTCTGACGGCTAAATGTAACAATAAGTAATTCCTCTGAGTCCACTGATCCTTGGTCTTCCACCTAAAAATAGGACTAATGACATATTACTCTAGTTACAATTAGAAAAAGGTAAGCAAATGTGATGTGCACAGTACAATCCCTTGCATATTCCAAGAGTTTATTAAACACGATGTTTTTCTTCACCTTCACCTTTAGTTCAGTTCAGTTCAGTTGCTCAGTCATGTCCGACTCTGCAACCCCATGAATCACAGCACGCCAGGCCTCCCTGTCCATCACCAGTTCCCAGAATTCACCCAGACTCATGTGCATTGAGTTGGTGATGCCATCCAGCCATCTCATCTGTCATCCCCTTCTCCTCCTGCCCCCAATCCCTCCCAGCATCAGAGTCTTTTCCAATGAGTCAACTCTTCACATGAGGTGGCCAAAGTACTGGAGTTTCAGCTTCAGCATCAGTCCTTCCAATGAACACCCAGAAGTGGTCTCCTTTAGGAATGGACTGGTTGGAACTTCTTGCAGTCCAAGGGATTCTCAAGAGTCTTCTCCAACACCACAGTTCAAAAGCATCAATTCATCGGCACTCAGCATCATCTTTCAGGATTTGAAACAGCTCCACTGGAATTCCATCACCTCCACTAGATTTTTTTGTAGTGACGCTTTCTAAGGCCCACTTGACTTCACATTCCAGGATGTCTGGCTCTTGGTGAGTGATCACACCATTGTGATTATCTGGGTAGTGAAGATCTTTTTTATACAGTTCTTCTGTGTGTTCTTGCCACTTCTTCTTAATATCTTCTGCTTCTGTTAGGTCCATACCATTTCTGTCCTTTATCGAGCCCATCTTTGCATGAAATGTTCCCTTGCTATCTAAATGCCAGTTTCTCTGTTATTCAGGCAGAAGCATTACCCATCTGGCCTAGGTTTGAAAGTCAAGTGTTTCATATCCATCGGTTATTATGAGGACTTCTCTTGGGTAGACCAAGAGGGGAATCGTCTGGGGTTCCAAGGAGTAGAAAGGAAAAAGATCCAAGGGTGAGTGTGGTGGATTTGCAAAAAATTCAGTTGCTCCATAACTAACCCCACTGCCTAACAGCACATCAGATTTCTCTGGGGAAACCAGCTCTCCCTCACTGTGTGTTCTCTGAGAGGGATTCCAGAACAAGCCTCCACTCTGGAGGCCTAAGGACCAGACCCTACCTCTCCCTGCCCCAATCAGCCAATCAGAGCTTGCCTTCCAGGATCTGAATCTTAAACCATCACATTAGAATGGTGTGAGGAGAGAAAGGAGGTTTCATTGTAGTTGCAACACCTTAAAGGGGTGGCGGTGGCCTCTTGGCCAAGCTGTTTCAATTTTAACAGGGCATGTGTTCCTCCTGCTTCCTCTGCTTTATCCTGAGCCGTATTGGTTTCTGTCCATTCCCAAGGCTGGTTGAAGGGCTTCCCATCATTTCAGGAGCTCCTCCATCCCTCAGCACACAAACACCCCATAATATCCTCTCACCAAATCTCCTTTTGCTTAGGATAACCCAGTAAGTTTCTCTATCTCTTGCAAGAAAGACCCCAGATTACTACAGAGAACCAACTCTCTGTCCTCCAGAAGAGACAGTCTTAGGGAGCCAAGACTAGGAGAAAATCCAAAAGAATAAAGTTCAGGAAGGGGAAATGGAGCCCAGGGTCAGCTGCTGAATAGGATTGCCCCCCACAGCCCCACCAGACATTTTGCAGGGGTGAGTTCATGGCTTCCCACTGGAATAGACAATATGATACCTATTTTTCAGAAAAGGAAATGAGACTTCATGAACTTAGGTGTTAATGCCAAGGGCTTGGAAAGCAGGATTCTAACCAAAATCCCTGTGAGATGTTATTATGCCCATTTTGACAGCTGAAGGATCCATATTTCCAGAATGGAAGGTAACTCAGATCTAGTAAGCAATAGCCAAGTGCCAGGCTCTCCCTTGAGCAAGTACTTCTCATGTATTATGTGATTTAATTCAAATAACTCTAGAACTATTTTTTCTGTCTCTTCAATCACCCTGATGTTGTTGCTGTATTTCAAATCTACTATTTAAATATGGGCATATATAGTACCAGACGGTGTCCAGAGGAAGCTCAAATGGTTCTGTGCTGTTAGAAAACCATCCTGCTAAGAAATGCATGTTGTTGAGTCCACGCATGACATCTTTGGGACCAGAAGTATAACTTCCATATTGAACATAACATTTGTTGAAGGCCAAGTCATAAAAGCATGTGAACTGAGAGAAACTGTGCTTAGACTTACCATTAAATGCAGCAATTGTTTAAAAACTTAGACCGACAAAAGAACATTTCGGGGAGGACTGTTCTATCCCCGACATTATTTGGAATTGTCAGTGCACAGTGGTAATTAAAAAGCCAACTCCAGTTTGAGTCGTTTGATGAAATGCCCTGCAGACAATGCATCCCCTTCTTGCCTGCTCCCCCAAGCCCTGCCCCTGGTTACCTCCTGTCCACTTCACAGATAAGGAAAGTAGGCTCTGGAGGGGCTCCGCAGGGGAAGTCACTAGGACAGAGAGGAGGCAGAATCCAAAGCCAAGGGTGTAGGGATGCCAAGGTTGCCTTCTTTCCATGGGTAGCTCAGTGGTAAAGCATCCACCTACCAGTCCAGGAGAGGGCAGGAGAGGAGGGTTCAATTCCTGGATCAGGAAGATTCCCTGGAGAAGGAAATGGCAACCCACTCCAGTATTCTTGCCTGGGAAATCCCATGGACAGAGGAGCCAGGTGGGTTACAGTCCATGAGATCGCAAAGAGGCAGCAACTGAGCATGGAAGTCGGTACCTCCTTCCACTCCGCCCCGCTGCTGCAGGCTTGAAAGCAGAGGCTCCTTCCTTCCGGGGAGAAATGAACACCCCGGCCCATCCTCTCTTTGCTACCTTTGAGAGGGGTGCTCAGTGGAATCCTCTCAGGAAGGCACGCTCTTCCTGGAAGGAGGACAAGCTTCAAGAGCACAGACATCCAAGAGCTGGTTTCCAGTCCCAGCCCCCACCTCAGTGTCCTTTCGAGGGTCCCCTGGAGGTGCTCCTGCGCACGCCCCATCTCTTCCATGGTTGTGCCACGAGGTCCCAGACGGGGAGCAAGCGGTGAGTGGTGGCCCCGCCAGGGTCCGAGGGATTGACCGCCTCTGACCTGAGCATCCGCATCTGCGTCCCCGCGTCCGCATCATTCGTCTTCGAGGATTCTCCAGCCTGCCATCTGGAGGGAGAAAGCCGGACCCGGGGCGCCAGGCCAAGAAAAGGTGGATGCTGGAGCCTCCCGGGAGCCAAGCAGCACCATGTGTCTGAGCATTATCATTTACACTGAGGAAGCGGGTATTTAGAAAACAGGGCTGGTCCCAAGCACGCCATCTGTGGCCAAGCTTTCCCGGCCCACCGCACCATATTGTGCAAGGCTCCGGCGGAAGGAAACAGCGTCGTGGCGCGCAGTGTTTGTTTGGTTTGGGGCTTTTGTTGTTTTTTTTGTTTTTTGTTTTTCTAACAAATTCAAATGTGGCTTCCTCACTTCGCGAAGCAGTCTGAATGGCCCGCAAGTCAGAGTCTAGAGGGAGAGAAGAGGCAGCACGGACGCCCCACCCGCTCAGGGAGGTGGAGAAGCGCCCGCCCCCAGCTCCCCGAGGTCTTGGTCTCTGCCGGGTTCCTGGCTAAGGACGACACGTGCATGTGATACATATTCTGTGTGTACATGTAATTTCTATAATCTTCACAACAGACTTAACTGCTAGATACTCTTGTTACTACTCCGTTAGGTAGACATGGAAAGGAGAACCCAGAGAGGGCAACTAACTCGCCCGTGGCCACACAGCGAGAGGTGGAGCCCAAGCTTGGAAACAAATTTAAACTGCGTCCACCCTGGCCGTCCTCTGGGGCTCTTCCAGCCCTAATATGCCCGGAGCTCCTCTGCAGGTCTTTCTGGCAGCTTCCACACCTCACGGGTCACTCTCTTTCACACGGTCCTGCTGTATTTTGCTCGGGACACTCATCGAATTCGAAGTCACCTTCCTGATGAATTTGTTGTCTTCTGTTGGCCTCACCAGACCAGCGGCCCCTGGCAGGCCAGACTGCATTTTTCATCACTGTGTTCCCTGTAAAGGGGGGTGCAGGGGCCACCCCATTACTCCAGATCACTTTCCTCATCCAAGTCTGGGGACCTGTGCGTGCTCAGTCGCTCAGTCGTGTCCGACTCTGCAGCCCCATGGACTGTGGCCCGCCAGGCTCCTCTGTCCATGGAATTTTCCAGGCAAGGATACTGGAGTGGGTTGCCATTTCCTATTCCAGGGGGTCATCCTGACCAGGGATCATCCAGGGATCCAACCTGGGTTTCTTTTGGCTCCTGCATTGCAGGTGGATTCTTCACCGCTGAGCCACTGTGGAAGCCCCTTTCTTACCTATAAAGTGAACATAATAGCTATAACACACCTGGACTTCCTCATCTATAAAATCAAATACCTGCCTTCAGGGCTGGGAGGGCTCTTGACATGGGGGAGGAGTTCAAGGGTGGGCACCTGCTCTCACATAGCCCCTGAATGTCCACTCTCAGGCCCTTGTCACCCTGCATTCACGAACACTGTGTGCCTGGCTGTTCCCTGCCCAGGTGGGGCAGAGCCGTGTCGAACCTTTTTGCTCCTCGGCACATAATAGGTGCTCAAGAAACTACCACTGAATAATGACTAAAGAGCCCTCGTTCCTTCTTCCTTCCCTCAGCCTCAGTTTCCCCATCTGTAACATGATGACCCACTGGTCTTTAAAGCTCTGTTGGACTCTGATACCGTCTGCCCCAGCTCCTCTAGCCCCGCAAGAGCCCTGGGCAAGGGTGATGAGAAGACCTGTTAAATAATGCAGGTCCCAAGGGGCTGCCTCACCCTGCCCCCCCACCTCTCCCCACACTTGCCAGGCAGCCACCCTCGGGAGGAGCCAGCCCATTAAAGCACAATTATCTCACCACTGTTAAGTGGCTGCAGGAGAAATTGAGTCTGGAGAGTGGCAGGCAGGCTCTGCTTCTGGAGCACATGGTAAAATTTGGTGCAATTAGCAGCGAGGGAACACACATTACCACTTTATTATGTTTTCTTGGCGCTCTGGCCCTGTTGCGGGCTGTCTCCTTTCTTTAATTTTTTTTTTAAGGAAGGGGAAAAAAATGCTATTTGGGAAATGAAGCAAAATAAAATGCCAAGAATTAAAAATGCAAATTCATCCAAGATGTTTTCTGCCCAAGACGGCAATGGCCACATGGCTCGATAACATTTTAAATGTTAAAAAATGGGTAATTTTCAGTAAAAATCAAATTTGCCAGAGCCCAAGTTTAAACGAATCCCATATAGCACTCGGGCACCCAGCCAATATTCATGAACAACGAGTCCCTTCAGAAGGTTATGTACTATTAAAATGAGGAGAAAACACAAACTTCATATATGCATCGCTGGTCTTTGGGAATCTGAAAAGCATGGGTGGCTGGGTGTGGATCCAGCTCAGTCTCAGAGATTTCCCTCCCTGCGCTCGGTTGTCCTATCTGTAAAGTGGACATAAAGAGAACCTAACTCTGGGCTTTTTTTAAAAAAGAATATTTACTGTATCTTGATTAATTAATTAATTGGCTGCTCTGGGTCTTAGCTCCAGGGATCTTTTTTTTTTCCTTTTATTTTTTTAAGTTGAGGCATTCCAACTCTCAGTTGCAGCGTATGGGATCTAGTTCCCTGACCAGGGATCGAACCCCAACCCCTGCATTGGGAATATAGCGTCTTAGCCACAGGACCATCAGGGAAGCCCCTGGGCTTTTATTAAGAATAGTAAGACTGTAATAAACCTCAAATGAGATTGTCTTAATAAACGTTTGAGAAATGGAGTGTTCCTACCATATCAGTAAATAAGCATGCCACAGCCATCAGTGATTCCTGCCCTCCAAAAGTGAGTTTCTGAGCCCTGAGGGCATCCAGGAAGAACAATACCTGCGATCTGTCAGCCTGTACTCGGAGGTGAAGAATTGTAAGATTCTGGTCCCAGACAGCTGAGATACACAAGAAAGGAATGATTTCGCTGAGCTCAGACTCTTGCTTCTCCCCATACAGAGAAAAACACTAAATTCCTTAACTTGAGATATTCTTTAATTCACAAAGATACTTTTGATATTCAGTCTACCTGCCCCTTGTTGCAAATTTCTATATAACCTGACTCCTCCCCCCTACCTCCTGGGAGCAGTTCTCTCAGGGTTACTTGAGATGGTTGGATGGCATCACCGACTCAATGGACATGAATCTGAGCAAGCTCCAGGAGATGGGGAGGGACAGGGAGGCCTGGCCTGCTGCAGTCCATGGGGTGGCAAAGAGTTGGACACGAATGAGTGAAAAACAGCAATGACAACTTGAAATGCTGCCTCCAGGACTTAAGTCCTAAAAGTGTAAGTCGCTCAGTCATGTCTGACTCTTTGTGACCCCATAGACTATACAGTCCGTGGAATTCTCCAGCCAGAATACTAGAGTGTGTAGCCTATCCCTTCTCCCGCAGATCTTCCCAACTCAGGAGTCAAACTGGGGTCTCCCGCACTGCAGGTGGATTCTTTACCAACTGAGCTATGAGGGAAGCCCACTAAGTTCCAGAACTTTCTGCCAAATAAAAGAGTTCTCAACTTCTAGGTTGTGATTATGTGTTTTGAAGTCGACACCTTGAACAAATACCTTGCTAAGCAGAAGCTTCCAAGGACAGAGATAAGAAATCTGAGTTGCACTCCTGCCCAGCCTCGACGATCACACTGCCCAGGCAGGGGTCTAGACCCTAAGAGATGGTCTGTAAGTGCATTGAGAGACACAGGGGCTCACTGTGTCCAGCACCCAGCCCCATGGCTCAAAGAACCCCCTCTAGCCAGAGGGACCTGGGCTGAAGACAAAGGCAGATGCCTCCCTCACCATCTTCCTCATTATTTCATGGCTCAGTGAGTTTCACCCACTGGGCAGGATGGGGCTGGAAACACTGGTCTTACAAGTGGGCAGGCTTGGACTCCAATCCCCCACTGTCTCATGCTGGCCATGGGGTCTTGGTAAAAGCAGTAAATCTCCACTGGCCTCAGTGTTCCCACCTGTAAAATGGGGACCACAGTGGACCCCATGTCAGTGCTATCATAAAAGATGACTCACAAAGCTTTGAATCCCTGCTTGGCCCATGGTAAGTACTCAGGGTAGGAGGCTGTTTAGGCCACTGTGTTAATGTCCTTCCCCAAAGTAACTGCCGCCCTGCTGACCCTTAGTCTAAGAGGAATCCTGCATCTAACCAAGATTCTCCCCCTTAGATAGCAGACTAGGTGGGGACCATTCCCCAGTTACTGGGTCCTGGTCAGGATCCAGGTGGAGACGGGACAGGTGCCTCTTCCACCTACCTCGTGCCCGTATGCCAAGTGGCTTCAGTTGTGTGTGACTCTGTGACCCATGGACTGTAGGCCGCCAGGCTCCTCTGTCCGTGGGACTCTCCGGACAAGAATACTAGAGTGGGTTGCCACGCCCTCCTCTGAGGATCTTCCCGACCCAGGGATCGAACCCACATCTCTTATGTCTCCTGCATTGGCAGTTTTTTAGCCCAAAGTCAGATTTGCCCCCTCCTCTGTCTGGAACCCACCATCCATCACATCAGATCTTCCAGAGCCAAGACCAGCCCTAACCTCAGCCTTCAAGGTCTTATTTGCCATGCCCACCACCCTACCCTCCCTCTCCCATGACCCCCTGACCTCCCCTCCCCCAGTTCCCACACCAACCCTATGCCCCTTTGCCAGCACACCAGTCACCACCACTGCCTCCCAGCCCTTGTCCTACATCCTTTGCTGGAACTCTCTCCCCCAGGTACCCACAGGGCTCACCTTTCACCACCTCCAGGTCACCTCCTCCAAGTGGCTTCTCCCGCCCACCTGGGTGAGACCACAGCCCCACCTGCTCACGCTGGTCAACAGTCGCCCATCATCTAAGAGCTACTAGGGGTCCAGGTCCTTCCTCTCCCACTGCTGGTGCGCTGGGAGGGCTGGGTCTTGGTCACTTAAGTTTCTTTGAAGACTGAAGGTGTTGGGGGAAAACAGAGTGATCTGCACCAAGGTGGGCAAGGGAACCTGCCACATCTCATCAGATTGGGGAAACATGGGTACAAGAAGGAAAGGGACCTTTGAGACTGCACGGTGGGTCAGGGTCAGCAACCTTGTATTCAGCCTGTCTTTGAGCTGATGCATCAGACAGACCAGGATGCAGGATTCATGGGGCACAACTATGAGGCAGCTTGAATTTGCCTCCATGCCACGTACTAAGTTGCTTCAGTCATGTCCAACTCTTTGTGACTCCCATGGAGTGCAGCCCACCGGGCTCCTCTGTCCATGGGATTTCCCAAGCATGAATACTAGAGCGGGCTGCCATTTCTTTCTCCAGAGGACCTTCCTGATCAGGGACTGAACTCCTGTCTCGTGTCTCCTGCACTGGCAGGTGGATTCTTGACCACTAGCACCACCTGGACTTTGCCTCCAGTCGGACCTTTAAGACGCATTCAACAGGAAAAGCGCTTTCCTGCTCCTGGACAATTCTCAGAAAGCTCATGATGCCCCAGTTCCCTTGGGCAAGGAAAGCATGACTGTCGCTTTAAGTCACAAAATGCGACTTTGGTTTCCTTGTTCATTTTTGTTACTTGGCTGCACTGGGTCTTAGTTGTGGCACGTGGGATCTTTAATTGTGTCAAGTGGGATCTAGTTCCCTAACCAGGGATCAACCTGGCCCCCTGCACTGAGAGCGTGGGGTCTTAACCCCTGGACTGCCAGGGTCCTCCACGTGGCATGGGGAGGGCAGGGTACAGCTCCTACCAGGCAGTCTTTCCCCCAAATCTCTCCATTTGTTCCCCTCCAAACTCTCAACGTGAGTGAAGAGTTTTACCCACTCAGATCAGTTTCCCTTTGAAAATGTGACCCTGTTCTAGGATGCCTTGGGAGAGTAATGTCTATTACACCTTGATGCTTATGTTGAAATTTCCAATTCAATAACTTGTCATATATTGGTTGGTGTGTTTTTTGAAGGGAAAAGTTTTTTTTCTTTTTGATGAAAAAGATTATGACACTAACTGGGCAGATAATTTTTGAAAATTTTCTGAAATTAAATAATACCTGATTCAATGGTAGAGGAAGGCACGGCATCCTCACTGGTATTCTTAACTGGTGAATCCCATGGACAGAGGAGCCTGACGGGCTACAGCCCATGGGGTTTCAAAGAGACAGACACAATTGAAGCAACTTAGAGAAGGAAATGACAACCCAACCCAATGTTCTTGCCTGGAGAATCCCAGGGACAGGGGAGCCTGGTGGGCTGCCATCTATGGGGTTGCACAGAGTTGGACACGACTGAAGCACCTTAGCAGCAGCAGCAGCAGCATGCACATGATACGCTAGAGATATGGTCTGAACCAGAGCATCCAAAAAGCCGCTCTGGTGTCCAGTTTGGAAGCATCTTCCCATGAATAGGAAGGCCGAGCTACAAGGGGCTCCCTTCCACCCCTCTTCCCACCTACAGGCCACTGGAGAGCGGCTGTGAAAACAGTGGCATTTCCTGGGTACCCTGGGTGGAAGGGTGGGTTTTTACGCAGTCGCTTCCTGGGTGGTTACAATCACTCTCCTTTCACAGAGGAAACTAGAGCAGCAACAGCTTTCTCGTGATCACATGGCCATTTAGTGGAGGCACTGGGATTTGAACCCGCAGCTCTGGAATCCCTGAGCCTGTGCTCTTTGACCACGTCCTACTCCTCCTCTGCCTCAGAGGAGGGGGCCAGCAGTCCAAGAGCACCCTGCAATGAGATGCTTATTTTCTTGCAGATGTATCTGGGCCCACCAGGTCTGGAAGTGACATCTCACTGGGAACCCCACACGAAAAGGAGGAGACAGAGGCAAGTGTGGCTGAACTTCCTTCTGCAGACCCCAAGGTGGGTTCAGTCTAGCAGCCCTCCAGGCCTCTCACTGAGCCAGGCTATGTGAATATCATGGACAGACTGTGGTCCCACCCTTCAGAAGCTACATTTAGTGGTGGCGTGGGCAAGTGAACCAAGCATGCCAGTTGATGGGGGTTGCGGTATGGGGCCTTGCCAGGTCTGTGAGTTATTGGGGCAGGCTTCATAGTGTGGAGGTCTGAGCTGTTGTGAAGGAAAAGCAGAACTGGGTTTGCAGATGGAGGAGGTGGGAAGGGCCTTCCAGCAGGGGGACAGTACTTCCAAACTTGTCCACCTGGGTCCCTTTGGGGGCAGAGGAAGGCAAACCTGGGGACATAGCTCAAAATGAACCGCTGCCCAGGAAAATACATCCAACTCCATTCTATAGCTGTGCTTGTCTTACTGTAAAAGCAGTACTTTACATGCTCTGAGCATCCAGGGTCTGCAAGTTGGCTGGGCCAGGTCAGGGTCTACTTCTCTGAGCTAAGAAAACAGGAGCAACTGAGGAGCAATGACGCAGTCACATCAGCAACTCAGAAAACAGACTTTTTAGCCACGGCGTGTCCAGGGAGAGACTGGGACACAGAGACAAGGAAAGCAGTGAGAGGGCTGCTTCTGGGGCTGAGTAAGGTCCCTCGGAATGGATCTGGGAGCCAGAGCCTTGGGAGTTGTGGGAGAGGGTGAGTACAGGGCCACCAACCACCCGAAAAATCTGGGAACGCCTGACATCAAGATGCCCACTGCTTCTCACTTCCGGTCCTCCTCCAGCTCCCAGCTCAGGCCCCGCTTCCAGAGGTGTCTTCAGGGGCTCCCAGCCAGGTGAGCGCTCCCAACCCCTTCCCCGTATAGGCTTTCGTGGTCATGTGCCCCCCAGCACTCACCCAGGGGCCGCTTCACATCTCCTCTGGGACTTCTCAGTGAAGATCTCTCCCCTACAAGATGGCAGGCTCCATTATTTGGCTGGTTGATTCGTTGGTAGATTGGTGGGTTGGCTGGCTGATGGGTAATCTGGATGGTATGTTGGTTGATAGATTGGCTGGTTGGTTGGTTGGTTGGAATGTCAGTATGTTGGTTTGTTGGCTGGTTGGTTGGTTGGTTGGTGGATTGGTTGGTTGGCTTGCTGGTTGGTATGTTGGTTGGCTGGCTGGCTGCTTGGTAATCTGGATGGTATGTTGGTTGATAGATTGGCTGGTTGGTTGGTTGGTTGGTTGGAATGTCAGTGGCTGGTTGGTTGGTTGGTTGGTTGGTTCGAATGTCAGTATGTTGGTTTGTTGGCTGGTTGGTTGGTTGGTTGGTGGATTGGTTGGTTGGCTTGCTGGTTGGTATGTTGGTTGGCTGGCTGGCTGCTTGGTAATCTGGATGGTATGTTGGTTGGTTGGCTGGTTGGTAATTTGGTTGGTAGATTGGTGGGTGGGTTGGTTGGTTGGAATGTTGGTATATTGGTTGGTTGGCTGGTTCTCTTTCACTATCTAGTAGAGAACCATGTACATAGTAGGCTTACAATAGATATCTGTTGACTTCTCTCAAATCCCTCTTATCTCACTTGATTCTTACAATATCTCAGCGCTCTCAGCACAGAGGAAGAGATAATTTCCAAGTTACAGATGTGCATGCTACGAATCCAGACAGACAGGCCTGGAATCAAAACCAGCAAAGCCGAGGCGAGCCAGGCCCTGCAGAGCCCCGACCGTCAAGAGGCTCCCCTGCTGATGAATGAGAGGAAACCTTCACGGCACAGTCAAAGAGAAAAAAAAAAGAGGGAAAATAGCATGTTTGTTCCTTATTACTAATCGTGCGGCCTCTGGGTTTTCTTAGTCTGTATTTTTGGTCCACTGGTTTTACATAAGCACATTACCCTCACACCACTTTGCAAATTCGGTTAGCTGGCCTGGCCCTCTGTCCTGCATCCTCACCACACACTGCTATCCTCGCAGCCTCAGTGCCAAGGATGGAATCCACCTAGTCACTGATTTCCTCCTGCCCACAGGAGCTTCTGACCTCCTCTGCCAACTGGAAGCATGCCCCCTCAGCACTCACCCTGGGCTCACGTGAAGTCTGCAGGCCTCACAGCGCGCGAACACAGTCCCCTTGGGCCACGATGTGGAGGTAGTGAGTGCTCCCAGCTGAGACCCTGCAGGAAGGGATACCAGCTCCCCTCCCCTGGGGATCTTGCTGGCTTCAGAGAACTTCCTGTCCTTCCTCCTCCACCAACTAGTCTGATGGCCTCGAGCGAGTCACTGGCTCATGCCATCTTCATGCGAATAATGAGAGCGCCCCCAGCATCACATAGCAAGGATGCCAGGGAGCAGTTTCCCACGGAACCGGGCGTGTGGTGATGGTAACAGCCATCACTTTCGAGGGCTGATGGAGCTCTGGACACTTCTCTAAGAGCTGTCCATTCCTTTTCTCGCAAGATCCGTGCCACGTTCTTACGTGCTCAGCTGTAATGCCTCCATCTCCGCTTTTCAGAGAAAGAAACTGAGGCGCACAGTAACTTGCCCAGGATTTCATCGCTGGCGAACGAGGGATCAGCCTGGTGTTGGTGTCCAGGTTCACGGCCGCTGCGCTGCAGGCCGAGAAGAGAGAGACCGAGTGCACGGCCCCCGTCCTTACGCCTTTAGCGTGGTCCCTGCAGCTGTCAACCGTGCTCTGATGCTCTGAGTGGGGTTTTGATGAGGGCATTTGACTCTCTCCCCGTGAGGGATGAGAGCCTTTCCCTGGCACGCCGCCTTGTAAGCTGAGCTTACAAAATCAACCTTAAGAACACTTTTCCCGAAGTGGAAAGGATCAACAAAGACCTCCAGTGACGCGCTGCCTCAGCCCAGTCCCTGCCAAGCCCAGCCACCCAGCTCGCGAGCACACACGCTCGCTGTTGCAACTTGCCCTCCGGTTCCCCTCCCCTCTGCCCATTAGAGGAGGGGAGACTAATCCTGGGCCTTTTCTTCCCAGCACGCGGGCTCCCAGCGCCAGCGCTGCTCAAGGAGGGGAGGGTTCACTACCTCCAGCCGGTTCCAAGATAAACAGAAAGCGCCCGCCCCTCCGTCTCCCACGGCCTGTGAGAGTGAGACATGCTTTCTCTTTCGCATCGTGTGTGTGTATGGGTGCACATGTGTGTGTGTGTGAATGCAAGTGTATCTTGTGTGTTTGTGTATGTACATTTGTGAGAGTGGGAGTGTGGCTCAGTGTGCATTATTCATATGTGTGTGTGTGTGTGCGTGTATGTCGTGTGAGTGTGTACGTGAAAATGTCAGTGGTGGGGCAGGGTTTGGAGAACCCCACCTAGAACATCACTTCTAAGGATCAGGAGCCCCGGGGTAAACCCGGACACCCTGAAGAAATGCTCTTCCCAGGGAAATCCCCTCTCCTCCTCTTCTTGTTTCCATCTGTCCCCAAGCTCTTGGGGTTGAAAACCCTGAGCCCCTCCCAGCTTCTTGGTGCTAGATGGGCAGAGATACTGGAGAATAAATCTCTGCATGAGGATGAAGACTGTGCCCTAGGTCCAGCAGTTGAACTGGCCCAGCAGCTGATCTGATACAGCAAACCCCTCTGGGGTCAATCACATCACTCAGTGTCAGAGCCTGCAGGAGCACGTGCAGTCAAGCTGGCCCATTTTACAGACGAGGACACTGAGCGGGAGATGAAAAGAAAACCCAGCCCAGACCCAGGTCCTGCCATCCCCCTGAGCCCTGAGACAGTCCTCTAAGACCAGAGTCCACTGCACAGAGGAGCGCGGAGGAAGAAACCTAGACTCAGAGTTAGTTACTTGCCTTTAAGGTCACAGAGCCGAGAGTGGCTGATGGGAAGCCAGGTCCCTTGAATGCAGGCCTGTCTGTGCGTTGCTCCCGGTGCCAAGGAGGCCTGGGCAGGGGAAGGGAGAGGCCGATGCTCTCCACCCAGCTTCCTGCAGCTCAGGACTTCCTCGTCCATTGGTGGTACAGTGGATGTTCTGACTTGGGGCCTGGGGGTGGGGGGAGTGTGCATGCTTTTGGCACAGAGGCTTTTACATAGGTTGGCTGTCTATGCAGAGCCACCCTGGGCATTGAAGCCTGCTGTCCCATCTCCACCGATGGCCCTTTGGCTGAAGGTGCCAGTCAGCTGAAGCCAAGGACTGTGGGGTGGGAGAAGGCAGGTCCCTGTGTGCAGCCCTGGGCCAGCTTCTCACAACCCCACCTCCCTGGCTGCTCTTCCAGCCCCAGTTCCTGGCAAAATCCCCTCTGGAAGGCCCATGTGCATGGAGCATGGAGCCCTTTGAAGAACAGGGGACCACACAGAGGAAGGAGTGGACCGGGCCGACTGTGGGGTGTGGATCCTTCTCTAGGACAGTCCCTGGGTCACATCCTCGCTTCTCAGGCCCTGCTGTGCTCCAGTCCTCCGCCTCTCTCTCTCCTTCTTTATCCCTTCTGCTCTGTCTTAGCATTTCTCTCTCTGACTTCTCTCTTCCCTCGGTTTCTCTCTGCCCCTGTTAAGGGCTGCATCCCCATCTGAGTCCACCTTCACCTCCCTTCTGAATTGGGAGCTCTCCTCTGCTCCTTTTTGGTCTCTGCCACCGTTGTTTTTGGTGTTCAGTTGCTATCTCCAACTCTTTGTGACCCCATCAACTGCAGCACACCAGGCTCCCCTGTCCTTCACCATCTCCCGGAGCTTGCTCAAACTCATGTCCTTTGAGTCCATGATCCCATTCAACCATCTCATCCTCCATTGCCCCCTTCTCCTCCTGCCTTCAGTATTTGCCAGCATCAGGGTCTTTTCCAGTGAGTCAGCTCTTCACATCAGGTGGTCAAAGTATTGGAGCTTCAGCTTCAGCATCAGCCCTCCCAGTGGATATTTAGGGTTGACTTCCTTTAGGATTGACTGGTTTGATCTCCTTGATGTCCACGGGACACTCAAGAAGGCTCTTTAGCACATTGTTCAAAAGCATCAATTCTTCTACCACCATTAGATGGGCTCAAGTTCAAATCCAGGTTCAGTCACTTCCTAGCTATTTGACTAAAGGTGAACCGTTTTACCTGAGGGCCTCCGTGATCCTAATCTGTAAGATGGAGATAGTCACACCAATCTCCACGGATTCTTAGGAGGGCTTGAGAAGAAACAGAGCTAAAATACCAAAGACACAAGATGCAGTTACAGCAGAGGCAGGTCGAGGCTGGTGAGGGGGTCCAGGCTGAGATTAGCAAGGCCTTCCCTCGGCTTGGAGTCCCATCTCTGGCTCTGCCTCTGGCCTCCTCCTGCTTCCCCCTCATGACCGTGCATTCACTCCAGGGTTGGGAGGGGGGGGGGACTCCATAAATGCCAGGCCATTGCCCTTCTGCTCATTGTCCTTGTCCCCAAGACAGAGTGATGCCTGGAACCCATTCGGCATAAAGCTAAGCCAGGGGAGATTTCTCGAAGAGCTCCTTTGTCCCATGGAAGGAGCCGCTTCTTTACATCTCTACAGTTGGGAAAACTAAAGAAGACATTGTTGACAGCCAGCCTAAGAAAGGGAGCAGGGGTGTGCAGACCCCACGCTCCTCCTGGGATGCAGGACCAAGCCTGCCTTCACGTCCTGCTGTGCTGTCTGCTGGCACTTGCTAGTGGGTGGGTGAGTGGCAACAGCAAGTAAACAACATTATGGTCTCAACGTTTTGATAAAGGAGCATCCAAGTAAGACTTTTCCCAGTTCCTATCACAAAATACTATAAAGATTTTTTCCATTGTTATTACAAAAAAAATCTCACGCTATACTTATTATGTCAACAACTGCCCTAAGCACAGAAAGGTTAAGTAAGTCTCCCAGAGACACACAGCTAGTAAGGCGCAGAGCTGGGATTCAACCAAACATGGACAGTATGTGCCCTGCATTCGAATCTTCAAGTGTCCAAAGTTCAGGGACGTGAACATGCGTTCTCATGTCCAGTCGCATAACTTAGCTCAATTCAGCATCAGCCCTCCCAGTGGATATTTAGGGTTGACTTCCTTTAGGATTGACTGGTTTGATCTCCTTGATGTCCACGGGACACTCAAGAAGGCTCTTTAGCACATTGTTCAAAAGCATCAATTCTTCTACCACCATTAGATGGGCTCAAGTTCAAATCCAGGTTCAGTCACTTCCTAGCTATTTGACTAAAGGTGAACCGTTTTACCTGAGGGCCTCCGTGATCCTAATCTGTAAGATGGAGATAGTCACACCAATCTCCACGGATTCTTAGGAGGGCTTGAGAAGAAACAGAGCTAAAATACCAAAGACACAAGATGCAGTTACAGCAGAGGCAGGTCGAGGCTGGTGAGGGGGTCCAGGCTGAGATTAGCAAGGCCTTCCCTCGGCTTGGAGTCCCATCTCTGGCTCTGCCTCTGGCCTCCTCCTGCTTCCCCCTCATGACCGTGCATTCACTCCAGGGTTGGGAGGGGGGGGGGACTCCATAAATGCCAGGCCATTGCCCTTCTGCTCATTGTCCTTGTCCCCAAGACAGAGTGATGCCTGGAACCCATTCAGCATAAAGCTAAGCCAGGGGAGATTTCTCGAAGAGCTCCTTTGTCCCATGGAAGGAGCCGCTTCTTTACATCTCTACAGTTGGGAAAACTAAAGAAGACATTGTTGACAGCCAGCCTAAGAAAGGGAGCAGGGGTGTGCAGACCCCACGCTCCTCCTGGGATGCAGGACCAAGCCTGCCTTCACGTCCTGCTGTGCTGTCTGCTGGCACTTGCTAGTGGGTGGGTGAGTGGCAACAGCAAGTAAACAACATTATGGTCTCAACGTTTTGATAAAGGAGCATCCAAGTAAGACTTTTCCCAGTTCCTATCACAAAATACTATAAAGATTTTTTCCATTGTTATTACAAAAAAAATCTCACGCTATACTTATTATGTCAACAACTGCCCTAAGCACAGAAAGGTTAAGAAGTCTCCCAGAGACACACAGCTAGTAAGGCGCAGAGCTGGGATTCAACCAAACATGGACAGTATGTGCCCTGCATTCGAATCTTCAAGTGTCCAAAGTTCAGGGACGTGAACATGCGTTCTCATGTCCAGTCGCATAACTTAGCTCATCTGTCTGGTGTACTTTTCAAGGCACTGAACTATAAGATTAAAAATGTTCTATCTTTTGTGTTTGTTTGTTATGTAGTATTTGTGTGAAAGTATTATCAACCTATTACAGTATGGTACTATAGAGCCAATTATGTTGGCTGGGTACCTAGGCAAACTTTGCTGGACTTAAGAACAAATTGGACTTATGAATGTGCTCCCAGAATGGAACTCATTTGTATTTAGGGGGCTTACTGTGCAATCATACAGTATATAAAATATATAAAGCATATATCTAATTTTACATATTAACATATATGAGAATACAGAGCATATATCCAATCACTGATATTTTATATATAATATATGCACTTCCCTGGCGGCTCAGGTGGTCTCTCTGCAATGCGGGAGACCAGGGCTCAGTCTCCAGGTTGCAAAGATCCCTTGGAGGACGGCATGGCAACCCACTCCAATATTCTTGCCTGGAGAATCCCATGGCCAGAGGAGCCTGGTGGGCTACAGTCCATGGGGTCACAAAGAGTCGGACATGACTGAGAGACTAAGTGCACTTACAATATATAATCTCCATATAATTTATAAACATACATACATTTCTATATGAACATATATCACTTTATAACTATGTATATTTAAGATATATAAAACATAAAAAATTTGCAAATGAGAATATTATAGCGGTATAAGCTGGCTGGAAATGCCAGCTTGGAAAGTAGGGAGCACCCCGTCATGGGAGGTGTGCAGACAGAGGCTAGAGGACTGCCTATTGCAGCTGCTTGAAAAGGGAGCCTTGTCCGGGCAAGGGAGGAATAGGGAACTGTGTGCTCAGTGACGCTTGACTCTCCATCTGGACAGTTGGCCTGCTGGGGTGGGCCAGGGAGGTACCCCTTGAATGATGGGTGGGTCTGAGCCCAGGGCAGATGGAAGAGCAGAGAAAAGGTCAGGAGCCTCAGGAGCTTCCCGTCTGGTCTTTTAGTTCCTAATCAGGGGCTTCAGGCCACCGGGAACCCAGACAGCAAGGGGATGGTCAACCTTGCTGCGGCATTCGCCCTGCAAAGGCAGAAACTGTTGATTGCAACACCAGCCAGAAGCCCTCCGCCCCACGGGGACCCCCACCCAAGCTCCCTGAGACCGTGACACCAGCCGGGAGCCCTCTATCCCACAGGGAACCCCACCCAAGCTCCCTGAGACCGTGACACCAGCCGAGAGCCCTCCATCCCACGGGGAACCCCACCCAAGCTCCCTGCTCACCATGCCAGCAGCAGAGAACGAGTTCATCTCCACAGAGTCAGCCAAACACAGATCAGGGGACAGGGGACAGAAAATGAAACTGACATCACGTAGGGCAGGCTCTGCTGGGAACCAGGGCTTGTGGGAACTGCTGCTTCCTCGTTCTCTCTGTCCAGGGAGTCAGAGTCAGAAATACCTGGTTCTGAATCCCAGCCTTGCACCCATTGGTCTGAGTGAGCCCCTTGCTCTGTCTGAGCCTTCTTTTCTCCTCTGAAAATGGGATAACACTAAGCCCTACTTCTCAGGGTCCTTGAGAATGTTCGAGGAAACGCCAATGAGATGAAGGCCCGCTCCGAGCCTGACACCATGGGTGTCCAGCAGACATGAGCTTTCTTCCCTGGCTCCTGTGTGAGCCTGAGAAGAGACGTGAGGTCCCTGATTACAGTGGCCCCCAAGCGGACTAGAATCAGACGTGGTTCTGATCCTAGGCCAGCCTCTGTCTGCCTCACAAAGTTGAGTGGCTTCCATCAGGGCATTTCCCCTCCCTGGGCTTCACCTCCCCTTCAGAGGCTCAGACCTCAGAACTTCCCACGAGCAGCTCCATCGGGAGGCATCTATGGTGAAAAAAGAAATCTTTGGAATCAGTCCTTACGAAGCAGGACAGGGGAGCTGACTCCCAGAGATATCTCAGACTCAGTGCCCGAAAGGATGCCCTGCCTGATGAGGCAAGGGGGCATTTTATACCCATGAGGCAAGGGGGCATGGGGCTCATCCCATTAAAGAAGGGGAGGCAGAGGCCCAGGAAGGCTGTTTCACCCCCCAGGTGGTTGAGAACACCCTTCTCTTGGCTCCCAGCTCTGCGTTTCCCAACTCCTTTCTCCCTTTCCCAAAAAGATAAATAAAATCATCATCATAAGGTCGTGACTCAAGCACTTCCCTTGTCTCCAGCCATAGGGCAGGGTCTCGCCACCTCTCAGATCCGGCAGGTCAGCTATGCAGCTTCATCTCAGAAGCCCTGTGGCCCCAGCCTTCTCTCCTCTCTGGGTGTTTCTGAGAGAGACAGAAGAAGACAGGGCTCCTGTAACATCGGCGTCTTCCCTCCCTTGTCTCCAGTCAGAAATAAAAGTCCTTGCTCATTTTTGTAAGACAGAACCAAGGCTGGGAGTCACAGCTGAATGGGGAGGGGGAGGGGAGGGCAGGGAGCAGCCTATTTTTTTCAAATGGGGGAGGGTCCCAAAGATGTGAGCACTGTGAAACCACCCTCTGACTCTCCCCAAAGTAGGTCCTTATTTGGGAGCTTTTGACTGTGATCATGGCTCCATTTGCATAAAAGTTCTTGGGAGGGAAGAAGGACTTGTCACATTTCTCCCACAAGAGTGTGTTCACAACAAGAACAAGGGATACGCAACAGTGGCCTTTGCCGTCACCAGAAGTGGCAGCTGAGTTGAAGAATTCCTTCCTCTAGGCACATTTCTCCCGGTCTCCCGATGAACCGACTCTCTCCAGGGAACATGGAACTCACTGTCACCAACGCAGCCTGCCCGCGCCCGCCCTCCACGCTCAGCACTCCAGTTAAAATCACGTCCCATCTCTGCTACAGGTTTATGAGGCCCTGTTTCAGGGATGACAGGCTCCTCTCCGGGTGAGAACAGGAGAGCCAGGGCCAACTGTTACAAAACAAGCCTCTTGGAGGGAAGCCGGCCGTTGGGGCGGAGTGTGGGGGGGGTGGGCGGAGGGAGACCCACAGTCAAACTAGGGCAGTGTTTCCCAAGAGGAGCCAAGCAAGACTCCACATGATTTCAATCAAGGAGGGACACCCGCCTGTTAGCCACTCCACCTCCCAACCAGAGCCAGACACATCCAGATGTCTGCATAACATCCTGTCTCCCCCAGGTGCCTGCCTCTTCCCACGGCTGGCCTTGCCTTGCCCCTGCGGGGCACACCTGAAATGCACTCCAGCCCTTGCTGCTCTCCAAGGCCGGTCATAATTGCTCAAAGCACTCACAGAGGGGTGCAGTTTACAGGGTAGTTTATAGTTCTCACAGCGTCATCCATGAAGTAATGAAACAGCACAGGCCCTATGCTGCTCCCAGGCTGCTGCTCCTGGGGGGACATTTCAGGGTGTTACACAGGAAGTGGCATGGTGGTCCTGTTTGCACTCAGTGAGGGGGATGTGTTTCCAGACGGAACTCCCAGCAGGAAATGAAGTAAAAGCCCCTCCCAGTCAAGGAAGCATTTAGAAGCCACTGCCACCAGCACAGCAAGAGGAAGCTCTCCAGGCCTAGGGGACAGGGACTTCAGCTCCCAGAGGCAGGGAGCTACAGCAGCACCCAGCCTTCCCAGCCTCCATGCTGAGACACTGCTGTGTGTGAGGGCGTAGGGATGAAAAATGAGGTTCAGGGGCAGCCCCATGCCACTGGCTTGAGACCAGGGCCACAGAGCTGATCCTGACGGACTCAGTGCAGTTTCCCCAACCTCTTAGGGTTAGCAGGTCTTGATGAGGACAGACAGGAGCTCTCTGCAGAGTCCCCTCAACCCATTCAGAGCCCGTCATAACTGTAAGAAGTTCTCATTCTGGACTATGGAGTTTGGTCATGGTCCACTCTTGAGACATTCTTGTTAAACCCCCAGATTGAGAGCCCACTCAGTATTATTGTCCAGACAGGCAGCCTCTCAGAGAATTCCAGTGGCACAGCCTCTGCAGTGTGACTTGGTGTCCACTTTCTATTTGAACACCCAGACACTGCTACTCAAAGAAGGTCCTCCAACTGGAGGGAACGTGGGCTGAGTCCTTTCTCTGCTTCACTGCCTGCCCTCAACAGGCCCCATCCCATCTATGGACCACATTGTCTGTGCCTGGTCCAGAGACACTCTGCCAAATGATATCTGAGGCTGCTTTCTAATGGAAAACCTCCAGAACTCTGCTCTCTGAATTCAGTTGCAGGAAGAGATGGTTTCAAACCTCTGGCTCAGAGTAACACCCAAGGATAAGACAAGTTCAGGGCAAGGCAGATTCAGTCCTTTATCTCCAAGCAAAGGCATGGGTTTTCTTGGACCATAAAGCTGAGCACCAAAGAATTGATGCTTTCGAACTGTGGTGCTGCAGAAGGTTTTTGAGAGCCTGTTTAACAGAAAGAAAATCAAATCAGTCAATCCTAGAGGAAATCAACCCTGAATATTCATTGGAAGGACTGATGCTGAAGCTGAAGCTCCAATACTTTGGCCACCTGATGGGAGAACCAACTCATTAGAAAAGACCCTGATCCTGGGAAAGACTGAGAGCAGAAGAAGGGAAAACAGAGGATGAGATGGTTGGATGGCATCACCGATTCAATGGACATGAGTTTGACCAAACTCCAGGAGATGGTGAGTGTGCTCCAGTCCATGGCATCACAAAGTCAGATATGACTTAGCAACTGAACATCAACAAAGACACAGGCCAGGTCTCCCAAGAAGCTGCTCTCATTTTACACCTCCGGCTGTGGACACTGAAAGGAGTGTCTGTTTTCTGCTTTGTCTTGACCTCCTGTCCCCTCCTTGTCTGTTACTCCCTCTTCTTGACCTTCGTCCATTAGAACCTCCCCCAGAATGGCCCTGGGAGCACTCCTTCCCTCCAAGATGAGCATGGAGGATGAACTCAAAGATCATGGAGGATGTCAACAGGGGTCCAGTGGAGCCCAGAGCTTTTAGACCAGAGCCCCTTGACCTGGGGACTGGCGACAGCTCTAGAAGGGACAAAAGTCCCCATGTGTGGCTGTGCCCACATGCATCTTTCTGGAGGGTTTGAGTCAAGTTCTGAAAGTGTTCTGTGACCCAGAAAAGCCTCAAAGTCAAAGCAGAATAAAAGGAGGACGAGAAAGTTGGGAGTGTTCGTACATCTGTTAGTTGGCCCATCATTCCATTCTACCTCTGGAGGGCCTGCTGAGTACCCAGTCTCTGTGCTGGGTGCTGAACATTCCATGGAGATTAAAAGCCATGTTTGTGGTGCTTACAGGCCCCTATGGGGACAAGTATTAATCAAAAGCATACAAACAAATGTAAAACGGCAACTGCCCAGAAGCAGTCCACCACAGAGCCCAGGAACGTGAGCAGCCTGCTATGATGGAGGTAGATTCAGGAAACTGAAGACAGAAACACCAGGAAAAACCAGAGCCTAGAGTAGCCAGCTCTGAGCCTGGCCTCTAGATGGCTTAGTGTAAAGAGAGAACAAAGGACTATGACAAGGCTGTATGTTGTCACCCCGCTTATTTAAGCTCTATGGAAAAGGCAATGGCACCCCACTCCAGTACTTTTGCCTGGAAAATCCCATGTGCGGAGGAGCCTGGTGGGCTGCAGTCCATGGGGTCGCTAAGTCGGACATGACTGAGCAACTTCACTTTCACTTTTCACTTTCATGCATTGGAGAAGGAAATGGCAACCCACTCTGGTGTTCTTGCCTGGAGAGTCCCAGGGATGGGGGAGCCTGGTGGGCTGCCGTCTATGGGGTCGCATAGAGTCGGACACAACTGAAGCAACTTAGTAGCAGCAGCATGCAGAATTCATCATGTGACATGCCAGGCTAGATGAGTTACAAGCTGGAATCAAGATAGCCAGGAGAAATATCAACAACTTCAGATATGCAGATGATACCACTTTAATGGCAGAAAGTGGAGGGGACTAAAGAACTTCTCAGTGAGGGTTAAAGAGGAGTGTGACAAAGCGTGCTTAAAACTCGGCATTCAAGAAACTAAGATCATGGATTCCGGTCCCATCACTTCATGGCAAAGGGGAAAAGTGGAAGCAGTGACAGATTTTATTTTCTTGGATTCCCAAATCACTGTGGACAGTAACTGAAGCCATTCATTGGAAGGAAAACTATGACAAACCTAGACAGCATATTAAAAAGCAAAGACATCATTTTTCTGACTAAAGTCTGGATAGTCAAAGCTGTGATTTTTGAGTAGTCATTTAGGGATGTGAGAGTTGGACCATAAAGAAGGCTGAGCACCGAGGAATTGATGCTTTTGAACTGTGCTGCTGGAAAAGGCTCTTGAGAGTCCTTTGGACTGAAAGATCAAACCAGTCCATCCTAAAGGAAATCAGCCCTTTAGGTGAGAGCTACACCAGCCTCTCATCTGAACTTCAGATAACATACTGCTTCTCAGGAAACTCCACTGGACTGTCCACAAGTGCCTCAAACTCCGTATGGCAGACTGAACTTGTCCCCTCAGCCCCACCCACCCCAAACTGCCCTGGTTCAGTAAAAGTCCCACCTTCCAGCCAATCAAGATCGCCTCTCAGTGGGCAGTCAAGACCTGCAGTCTTACCCTCTAACCTCGGACTCCACACTCACCCCTCTCTCCATCACAAGATAGAATATTCACAGGAAGGACTGATGCTGAAGCTGAAGCTCCAGTACTTTGGCCACTAGTTGCAAAGAGCTGAGTGATTGGAAAAGATACTGATGTTGGGAAAGACTGAAGGCAAAAGGAGAAGGGGCGGCAGAGGATGAGATGGTTAGGTAGCATCACCAGGGTAATGGACATGAATTTGAAAAAATTCTGGGAGATGATGAAGGATGAGGAGCCTGGTATAGTGCAGTCCATGGGGTCACAAAGGGTTGGACACCACTCAGTGACTGAACAACAGGGAAAAAGAGAGAGAGGGAACAGGCAAAGAACTAGCTGGAACATCACGGAAAGTAACACTATGAGGGCAGGGGTGAGTGGCTCCACTTGGCAGATGAGAACACTGAGGCATGGGAAGTTTAAGCATCTGGAAAATGTCATGTGAGGTCCTGTTGCCATTTCACAGAGATCTCCAACTTCCAGGTACCCCCATCGTAGGACCTGGGAGAAACCCCACCCATCTAAATAAAAAACTCATCACCCAACCTCATAACCTGCTCCTCCAGGCAAATGTGTCTGTAAGCTTCTCAGAGGCTGAGTTTTCCCAGCAAAGTGTTAGGCACAAGATAGACAATGGAGAGCTGCCTCCATGAAGAAAATCACTGTGGAAAGGAGGGTGGCTGTGGCCCCGTTGGTGACAACCAGGGCCTCCCTCCTCACCTGAGGGCTGGAGATGACACAGGAGACAAGAGAGGGGACTAAAGAACTTCTCAGTGAGGGTTAAAGAGGAGTGTGACAAAGCGTGCTTAAAACTCGGCATTCAAGAAACTAAGATCATGGATTCCGGTCCCATCACTTCATGGCAAAGGGGAAAAGTGGAAGCAGTGACAGATTTTATTTTCTTGGATTCCCAAATCACTGTGGACAGTAACTGAAGCCATTCATTGGAAGGAAAACTATGACAAACCTAGACAGCATATTAAAAAGCAAAGACATCATTTTTCTGACTAAAGTCTGGATAGTCAAAGCTGTGATTTTTGAGTAGTCATTTAGGGATGTGAGAGTTGGACCATAAAGAAGGCTGAGCACCGAGGAATTGATGCTTTTGAACTGTGCTGCTGGAAAAGGCTCTTGAGAGTCCTTTGGACTGAAAGATCAAACCAGTCCATCCTAAAGGAAATCAGCCCTTTAGGTGAGAGCTACACCAGCCTCTCATCTGAACTTCAGATAACATACTGCTTCTCAGGAAACTCCACTGGACTGTCCACAAGTGCCTCAAACTCCGTATGGCAGACTGAACTTGTCCCCTCAGCCCCACCCACCCCAAACTGCCCTGGTTCAGTAAAAGTCCCACCTTCCAGCCAATCAAGATCGCCTCTCAGTGGGCAGTCAAGACCTGCAGTCTTACCCTCTAACCTCGGACTCCACACTCACCCCTCTCTCCATCACAAGATAGAATATTCACAGGAAGGACTGATGCTGAAGCTGAAGCTCCAGTACTTTGGCCACTAGTTGCAAAGAGCTGAGTGATTGGAAAAGATACTGATGTTGGGAAAGACTGAAGGCAAAAGGAGAAGGGGCGGCAGAGGATGAGATGGTTAGGTAGCATCACCAGGGTAATGGACATGAATTTGAAAAAATTCTGGGAGATGATGAAGGATGAGGAGCCTGGTATAGTGCAGTCCATGGGGTCACAAAGGGTTGGACACCACTCGTGACTGAACAACAGGGAAAAAGAGAGAGAGGGAACAGGCAAAGAACTAGCTGGAACATCACGGAAAGTAACACTATGAGGGCAGGGGTGAGTGGCTCCACTTGGCAGATGAGAACACTGAGGCATGGGAAGTTTAAGCATCTGGAAAATGTCATGTGAGGTCCTGTTGCCATTTCACAGAGATCTCCAACTTCCAGGTACCCCCATCGTAGGACCTGGGAGAAACCCCACCCATCTAAATAAAAAACTCATCACCCAACCTCATAACCTGCTCCTCCAGGCAAATGTGTCTGTAAGCTTCTCAGAGGCTGAGTTTTCCCAGCAAAGTGTTAGGCACAAGATAGACAATGGAGAGCTGCCTCCATGAAGAAAATCACTGTGGAAAGGAGGGTGGCTGTGGCCCCGTTGGTGACAACCAGGGCCTCCCTCCTCACCTGAGGGCTGGAGATGACACAGGAGACAAGAGATTAGGTTCTGAATCTCAAACCAAACCCAGCCCCCAAACCACAGGATGGGAAATCGGCTCAGAGACAGACAAATTCATAGTCAAGAGGTGGACGTTAAAACCCATAGCTGAGTTCATGCAGCTGTTTTCAATGGATGGAGCCTGGAAGCAAAGCTTTCTTCATTCAGAAAATATGGCTGCCATCAATTTCTGGAGAGTGATTGACCATTAGAACCACAGAATGCCACTGCGTTGCTCTCCTCACATGAAACAAGCAAACTGTTATGATTTGGGGAGAAGACTAAAAGCTCCAAGTGTGAGCTGGACCATAAAGAAAGCTAAGCACTGAAGAGCTGACATTTCTGAACTATGGTGTTAGAGGAGACTTGAGAGTCCCTTGGACCGCAAGGAGATCAAACCAGTCAATCCTAAAGGAAATCAGTCCTGAATATTCATGGAAGGGCTGATGCTGAAGCTCCAATACTTTGGCCACCTGATGCGAAGAACTGACTCCTTGAAAAAAAACCCTGATGCTGGGAAAGACTGAAGGTAGGAGGAGAAGGGGACAACAGAGGGTGAGATGGTAGGATGGCATCACCGACTCAATGGACGTGGGTTTGAGCAAGCTCCGGGAGTTGGTGATGGATAGGGAAGCCTGGCGTGCTGTAGTCCCTGGGTCACAAAGAGTCAGACACAACTGAGCGACTGAAATGAACTGACTGAAGTATGGCATGTACAGACAGCCATGCTCTGCCAAGATGCCTGTGGAACCCATAGTCAGTAAACACCTGGAGGGTGTCAGGAGGGACTCCAAGGAAAGACCGCCTCTAAAGGATTAAAGCCCAGCAGTCTATGAGCTGGAACTCTTCCTCTCCATCCTGCCCACTTCCTCCTCCATCCCCCAGCCCGTGAAGCCAGTATCCAGGGTGGGTGTTGTCCCCACCTCTCACCTGCTCCCTCTTCTGCACCACCCTCTTCTCCCTGCTGCAGGAGCATCCTTCCAAGCCTCCCTATCCCTAGGCCCACCCCTCTGCTCAGGCTCCCTCTGTCTACTACACGTGCAAATCGGACCACAGCACTCCCAGCTCAAAGCCCACCAAAGCCTCCTTGGTGCCTTCAAGATTAAGGCTGCAGCATCTCACCCAAGACTGGAATTACTGAAGCAATATCCCAGCTGCTCTCAGCTCCACCAGCCTCCCATCTGAACTTCAGATACAGTACTGCTTCTTGGGAAGCCCCGCAGGACTGTCCACAAGTACCTCAAACTCAATATGGCCAGACTAAACCTGTCCCCTCAGCCCCACCCACCCCAAACTGCCCTCTTCCCCTGGTTCAGTAAAAGGTTCCCACCTTCCAGCCGACCAGGACCACCTCCCAGTGGGCAGGTCGAGACCTGCAATCTCACCCTCTGACCTCCGACCCCCCACTCATCCCTCTCTCCATCAGCCCAGCTCCCATCACTTCCCACGGCCCCACAGCTTCTCATATGACTTTCCTACCCACAACTGACCCACTTCTTCCCCACAGCAATGCCAGCTGCTGTTAGAACTAAAAGCTGCGATTTCAGAGCTCTAACATAATAGAACTTTAACTTCCCACGTAGCTAAGGGGCCACGGCCAGGGCTTCTGGTTACAGCAGGTGCTTTTTCTGTAGATGGTGACTCAGGGGCCCATGTTCCTTCCATTCTGTGCCTCGCCCAGGGCTCAGACTTCTCTGTTTGGAGACAGTGGAGGAGCCCTCTGAGGCTTAGAGGCCAGGTTTATCTCCAGCATCCCAACCCGTGATGGACTGACAGCCCATCACCAGGCTACTCCTGGATGCAGGGGCTTCTGGGAAATGTAGTTCTTCGATAAACAGCCTCATCTGAGCCCTAACACCACACAGTGGGAGAAGGAGCTTGAGTTTCTTGGTCCTCCACCATCTCATACCCCACCCCCCACCCCCTTGTAGAGTGAGGCAGGTCCAGCCTCCCTGGGGGCATAGGGGGTTCTCTGGACAGCGAGGCTCAGCTCCCCAGCCCCAGCCCCACCCCGCATTTGCCCAGTGCCCCAAGAAGGCTGAAAGCCTTCAAGGTCTGGGAACATACTGGCCTTCTCCTCTCCAGACCTTGACACACGAGGCTCCCTCTGCTGACGCCAGAACAGAAACACGAGCCCACTGGAGTGTGATGGTGGGCCTTCAGAGAGCAGACGCGGCCCCCCTGAGCAGATCTTAGACCTGGAAAGAGCTGGATTCCAAGGCACGGCCCGTGATGCTTGGTCGCACTCCTGGCAGGGCCGGCTGTAGGCAGGGCATTGACACACCTGGCCAGGGTCCAGGAAGCGAAGCTCTGGAGGGTCGGGGGAGACCTCAGCGTCGCCCTCATTTCCAGGGTGGTTCCAACGTGCTAGGAAACAGTGAGGACACTGGACTCAGGGGCAGGGGGCCCTCGGCTGGCACGCCACCCGGGGGCTCAGCCCAGGGCCCGGACCCTACACTCTGTTGTCCAAGGCAGCCCTTCTGACCTCTATCACAAGGCCCCTGGGCTGCTGATGGTCCACCCTCCCTGACTGACCACGCGGGTTCCATCCAGAAGGGTGGAACCTCCCCTACCTGCTCCTGAATCCCACAGCTCAGCAGCATCCTGGGGCCGGAGACAGGGAAGACAGCACACATGTGGGGCCTTGCGGCAGGCTGGGGGTTCAGCTCTACCTGAAAGCCTTTAACCTGAAGGGGGAAAGACCAGAAAGGCGTTCCGGGTGGAAGAAAAAGGATGAAGGATGAAGGGAACTCAGAGAAGACGCAGGAGGCCGAAGGCCAATGCTGGAGGGAAGCGGCGCTGCGCCTGGGGTGGGGGCCCGGGACTAGAGGCAGGGGTGGGGGCATCAGCAAGGGACTCCCGTGAGGCTGGCCAGCAGCCCGACCCCCAGACCAGCACCACGGCTCTAACCAGAGCAGCCACGCGGTCACCACTGACTTTGTGGAGGAGAGCAGGCCGGGGGTCAGTTGGCCCCCCGAGCTCCCAGCCCTCCTGGCGACGATCAATCTCCACACCCCTCCCCCTCAGGAAGCCAGCCTGGGCTCGCTTGGAACAATCCCAAATCAATAAGACATCTTAATCAAATAGTAGCAAATCTTTAATTGAAACCAATCATGGAATTGCATTCTCCTCCCATCCAAAGAGCTGTGCTTTTGATTAGGCAGACAGAAGATAGCATAATTTCCCACCCAGGGACTCGGGGTTCTGCCCCGGCCCCCCTTCTCTGCTCCCCGGCTGAGGAAGATAAGCCCAGCTGGGGGGATTGCAGGCGCCCAGAAAGCCTGTGGCCTGGGGCTAGCTGTGATGTGGGTTTCCTTGTGTGGTCCCAGAGCGTGGACTGTTGTGGGGACTCTCCTCAGATGGGGAGGGGCTCCGGGATGAAGCCTGGCCGGGGTGGCCACCAGATGGGAGCTGCCCCGGCCTGGGCCTCCAGGAGCCAGGGCTGGGTGTTGCTGTCTTTATGTTGCTGTTCAGTATCGCAGTCGTGTCCGACCCTTTGTGACCCCAGGGACTGCAGCACGCCAGACTTCCCTGTCCTTCACCATCTCCCAGAGCTTGCTCAGACTCATGTCCATGGAGCCGGTGATGCCAGCCAACCATCTCATCCTCTGCTGCCGCCTTCTCCTCCTGCCTTCCATCATTCCCAATTTGTGGATCTTTCCCAATGAGTTGTTGGCTCCTTGCATCAGGTGGCCAGAGGACTGGAAGGACTGATGCTGAAGCTGAAGTTCCAATACTTTGCTGTCTCTATAGCCCCAGGGCGAAGGACGGATGAATACCGCAGGGTCTGGAGGAGCTGGAGGGCTGCCCTGGGGGAATCTGCCAGTGCCGGGAGGCAGAGAGCTGAGGACCTGGTGCACTGTCAGTAACTGGACCAGCTTCTGTGTCTCAAGGCCACTGTCCAATCAAGGTGTTGTCACCTCTCCCTGCTACCCCTGCCTTGAGCATCCCATACACCAGATGCAGCTCAGCATCTTTCCAGAGGTGAGGGAGTTGGACCTAAGTCATTTGCTCTTTTGCAGGAAGCTTCTTTGACCAAGCCCGCCCTTGGCTCTGGCTCTGGCAGGGTGACCCACCCTCTAGAGACCTGAGCCCCCGCTCACCATCCTCACCTCCATGGGGACCTTCCTGAGACTGGACGTTTGTGTGTATAACCACTTGGTGCCAATGTGTGAAAATGGGTCTCCCCAAGCGAGGATTCTGTCAGGCCTCCTGCTCACCTAGGCACCCTTCAGGACTGCTGATTCTTGCTTTAGACAGTCAGGGGGCCCGCCTGAGGCTGCAGAATAGACAGGGTTAGCTTGTTCTGTGTTTACATGGCCCTAAGCCCCACCCCTCCTTGGCATTCCTTGGGAAGACTCCCCAACTCCATATGATACTATAGGATGATTACTCCATCCATGAAAGGGGCCAGGCTGCCAGAGTGCCTCACCCCAGGCTATGGCAGCTGGTTCGCGGACACCCTGAGCCAGATGAGGCCAATCACGGGCTTCTGCCAGGACTGCTAAGCTTGGAGGATGTTGGAAGATGCTGCTGGGGTAAGCGCCACCTCACTGGCTGGATGAAGTCAAGAAGCGGCCCGCAGAGCGATGACATGCTCAAGGTCGTGGGGAACGTGGCGGCATCGCTTAAGGCCTTGAACCCAGCTGCACCTGGAGGCCCAGATGAGACATCTCAATTACCGGGACAATAAATCCCATTTTTGTTTAAACCCATTTGGGTTTGTCACTGTCATCAGAAGACTTCTACCTAATATTCGTGGAGGAACTTCGAACTTGATCCTGATAAAAATGTCACGAAGAAGTGTGAGCACACAGTGGACTTAAAAACCACCCAACATCACTGCCCTCCGTGAACTCCAGGGTCACTGGTTCCCAATCCCGCCAAGGTTGAGGACCCTTTACAACGTCCAGAAAACCTCACAAAGTTCCACAAAATAATACTTGTACATTTACTATCCCTGGTATGACTGTAAAAACACACAAATAATTCAGTGAATTCTCTAAATGAATTTGGGGGTTTTTCCCTATATCAATAGTATCTGTGTATGTCAGAGAAAATTAAGCATGCAAGGAGATCAAGCCAGTCAATCCCAAAGGAAATAAATCCCAAATATTCATTGGCAGGACTGATGCCGAAGCTGAAGCTCCAATACTTTGGCCACCTAATTCATGAAAAAAGACCCTTATGCTGAGAATGACTGAAGGCAAAAGGAAAAGGGAGCAGCAGAAGATGAGAGGGTTTTATAGCATCACTGACTTGATGGACATGAGTTTGCACAAACTCCAGGAACAGTGGACAAGGGAGCCAGGCATGCTGCAGTCCACGGGATGGCGAAGAGTCAGACACAGCTTAGCAACTGAACAACAGCAACAACTCCTAGGAGAATGTTCACTGTTGTGAGTCCCGAGTGAAGGTTTTGGGCACATCACACGGAGTTGGGCGGGAAATCTCAGTGGCTTCTGCCTCAGTCAGCCAGAACCTGAGTCTCCCAGGCCATCCAGGGAGAGGCTGCCCATCTCAGGCTCCAGGCCCTGTGCTGGGAAACTAGAGGATCGCCACGCTCTCATCCCTCTTAAGAAGCCCAGGCTTCCCAAGCCCACGGTCTGACAGCAGCACCAGGGCCTGCTGTCTCACGCTTGTTTAAGGCGGTTCTTCAGGATTCCTGTCCTCAGCCGGAGCTTCATTTCCCCCGACATGCTGTGCGCCAGTGCTTCTCAACGGCGGCATCAAAGCACCGGGAATCACTGGAAATCCCAGACCCAGATTCTGTATGGCCAAGAATTTGTATTTCTATCAAGTGTCTTGATAGAGGCCTTACAAATAGCTGAGAAGAGAAGAGAATCAAAAGTCAAAGAAAAAAAGGAAAGATATACCCATTTGAATGCAGAATTCCAAAGAATAGCAAGGAGAGGAAAGAAAGCCTTTCTCAGTGGTTAATGCAAAGAAATAGAGGAAAACAATAAAACGGGAAAGACTAGAGATCTCTTCAAGAAAATTAGAGATACAAAGGGAACATTTCATGCAAATTGGGCACAATACAGGACAGAAATGGTATGGACCTAACAGAAGCAGAAGATATTAAGAAGAGGTGGAAAGAATACACAGAAGAACTATACAAAAGAGATCTTCATGACCCAGATAATCATGTTGGTATGATCACTCACCTAGAGCCAGACATCCTGGAATGCAGTCAAGTGAGCATTAGGAAGCATCCCTATGAACAAAGCTAGTGGAGGTGATGGAATTCCAGTGGAGCTATTTCAAATCCTAAAAGATGATGCTGTGAAAATGTTGCACTCAATACGCCAGCAAATTTGGAAAACTCAGCAGTGGCCACAGAACTGGAAAAGGTCAGTTTTCATTCCAATCCCAAAGAAAGGCTATGACAAAGAATGTTCAAACTACCACACAATTGCACTCATCTCACACGCTAGCAAAGTAATGCTCAAAATTCTCCAAGCCAGGCTTCAAGAGTACATGAACCATGAACCTCCAGATGTTCAAGCTGGATTTAGACCAAATTGCCAACATCCATTGGATCATTGAAAAAGTAAGAGAGTTCCAGAAAAACATCCACTTCTGCTTTACTGACTATGCCAAAGCCTTTGACTATGTGGATCACAGCAAACTGTGGAAAATTCTTCAAGAGGTGGGAATACCAGACCACCGGACCTGCCTTCTGAGAAATCTGTATGCAGGTCAAGAAGCAAAAGTTAGAACTGGGAACAGACTGGTTCCAAATCGGGAAAGGAGTATGTAAAGGCTGTATGTTGTCACACTGCTTATTTAACTTATATGCGGAGTACATCATGTGAAATGCCAGGCTGGGTGAAGCACAAGCTGGAATCAGATTGCCAGGAGAAATATCAATAACTTCATATATGCAGATGATACCACCCTTATGGCAGAAAGCAAAGAAAAACTAAAGAGCCTCTTGATGAAAGTGAAAGAGGAAAGCGAAAACACTGGCTTAAAACTCACCATTCAGAAAGCTAAGATCATGGCATCTGGTCCCGTCACTTCATGGCAAATAGATGAGGAAACAATAGAAACAGTGAGAGACTTCATTTTCTTGTGCTCCATATTCGTTGCAGATGGTGACTGCAGCCATGAAAATTAAAAGACGCTTGCTCCTTGGAAGAAAAACCATGACCAACCTAGACAGCATATTTAAAAAGCAGAGACATTACTTTGCCAACAAAGTAATGTCATGTCCAACAAAGTCCATGTAGTCAAAGCTATGGTTTTTCCATTAGTCATGTGAGAGTTGGATTATAAAGAAAGCTGAGTGCTGAGGAGCTGATGCTTTTAAACTGTAGTGTTGGAGAAGACACTTGAGAGTCCCTTGGACTAGGAGGAGATCAAACCAGTCAATTCCACAGGAAATCAGTCCTGGATGTTCATTGGAAGAACTGATGCTGAAGCTGAGGCTCCGATACCTTGGCCACCTGATGCAAAGAACTGACTCATTGGAAAAGACCCTGATGCTTGGAAAGACTGAAGGCAGGAGGAGAAGGGGATGACAGAGGATGAGATGGTTGGATGGCATCACCGACTCGATGGACATGGGTTTGAGCAAGCTCCGGGAGTTGGTGATGGACAGGGAAGCCTGGCATGCTGCAGTCCCTGGGGTCACAAAGAGTCAAACACAACTGAGCGACCAAACTGAACTGAACTGACTCACTGTGGCCTTGGCCACGTGATGTTGCAGTTCAGCCTCAGTAACCTGAATGTTCCTCGTATGCCACACCCTGGACGCATCTGTTCCGCATCCACTGCGGTGATAGGAAGGACACACTCAAGGCAGGGAAAATCACTTCTTGGTTGGAGCCCAAACAGGAAATGGTTCGGCAGCTTCCTGGGATGCTTCCTGTGCAACATCATGAACCTTCCCCCAGAAAACATCTTGACTGTGTCCTACCCAACACCATGAGCGAGGGCTGCCAGGCTCTCTAGGTCTCTGTCACCCACCACCAGACCTTATCTCTACTCCTTCACTCCTACAACTTGTTTAGCCAGAACTAAACAAGTTGATTTAACAGCGCTTTTACATTTCCAATTCCTGTGCAATGCCAGGCTTCCAACCTCTCTCCCCCTCATCCACCCCCAGCCCCCTACCTCTTTACTTTTCTTATCAGATTTCACCTCCTTGAGAAGCTTTGGCTCCACACACCATCAGAGTTAACCATTCTGTCTCCCTTGCTTCCTGGCCTTTGCAGTACTGGGAACTCACACTGAAGGCTGAGGGGCTGGAAGGTGGGGATGGCTTTTATCCACTCCCACTGCCTAGCACGCTGCCTGACCTGCGGTGGGGACTCAGAATCTGTCGATTTGAAGAGAATAGAGTGTCCAAAGTTTTAAGGCGGGGAGTTCTAGCTTTTAGAGCGGGAAAAGTGTGGTGCTCTGAAGACAGAAGAACAAAATAAGCTTGAAAGGCGTAGGATGTAGGAACAGAAAGCACCTTGCCCTCTCCGCCCTTCCCACCGTGTTACAATTGTTGCAGAATTCTTGAGCCCTCCCTCCTGGAAAGCATAGTTTGTCCTTTCCCTATTTGATATTAGGAAACGTATTTGCCCCCTTCTTCTCCTTCCCCATATAAGGCAAATATACATACCTTACCCAATCAACAGATGACTCACAAGATTTCTATCCCATTCCTTTGTTCCTAGCTATAAAAACAGGCAGATGACCCATGTTCTTTGTTGGCTCTCCCTGGAGCCAGCCCTCTGTTCTAAACAGCATCTCCCACTCTGATGAATTCTATTCTTCTCTCATCCTTCCTCATGTCTGGAAATTCTTTTCCAATCCACACATGGACCATGACAAAAAGAGCAGAATCTAAGACCTTCGTCATCGAGATGAAGCCACAGAAGCTCAGAGAAGCGAAGGGACGTGTTTAAGTCACCCAGCAAGAATCAGAGCAGGGAGTCAAACTCAGATCTGAGTCCAGAGAGCTCAGGCTCTTCTGTCTTTCCAAGGTCGCCCCCTTGCACTGGTGTTTTCTGAAAAGGGATTTTAGTGTTGGGTCCCTGAACAACTGTTTTACTTCTGATGTTAATCCAGAGGACACTGCAGGGATGGTTTCTTTTGCCCTCTTTGCTTTAGCAGCTAGGAAGCTCAGAAACAAATTTCTAGCAATGTAAAGGACACCAGCCGGCATCTCACGGACTGGCACTTCTCTTTTTCCTTATCGCCTCCCCCCTTGGGATCCTGTCTTACCATTCTTTCCTCTTGTACTGATTGTTGCACACCTCTAGGTAGAAGGTAAAAACACCTGCATGGTGAGGTCACACATATGGCAGGACTGGGATCAAAGCGTGCCCTCTACACCCAACCCTGGCGCTGCTCAGGATCACCAAACATCCCTTGCCCTCAGGGAGCGTATGACCATGGAGACCTTATCCTGGAGAACTTTCAAAGCTCTCTCTGTCCTCATTTTGTTTATCTCAAACCTTGGATATTTCTATGAAAACCTGATTAAACATTTTCCCTACACGCAGCACACAAAAAGCAAAACCTCCCCAGCCATACATTTTGCCAGTTGTTCTGGGAGAACAAGAAGAGTTCAAGGGAAAGAACACAAGTGCATTTCATTACCGTAAGAAGACACCAAGACCAGAATATGATTCACCGAGGTCCTGAGTTCTGACAGGCACAGTTAGCTGAACAATTACCTGTTTTGTGCATGTCGTAAACCACGGCATCTTCCATAAAATGTCCAAATGTTACCGAGGGTGGAATTGGACCTTGGGGCCCTATTTCCTGCCACATTACAAGACGGTAATTAACTCAGCTCAGAGGTCCCAGTTCCCCCTCGGCACCTCCAGGTTCTGCCTTTCCTTACTCCAAGACAGCTCAGTAGCTCACAGACTCAGAGCCTCAGGACTGTGTCTGTGAGAAGCTCCCCACCTTCCCAGACATCACACCTCCAGGCGGCCTGATGCACCCCAGTTATCTTCCACTTGGGGTCACCCACCCAGCAAAAACATTCTCAGAGGCACCATTAAAGGAACACACACCAAGATTCTTGAGGAAATCCTATTCGCTTGGCAACACCAGGACACCAGAACCCGGTCCCTTGTGCTTTCAAGAGCCAGTCAATGACTCCCGAACCAGAGCCTGAAACCCACCCCCCGGGAGAAGCATTCCAGCTTCCTCCATGACCTGATGGCTCCATGCCTGTCTTCTTGTCCCACAAGTACCTATAGTCCAGCCTCACACAAGTACCAGCTAGTGCTCTGAAGGTACCATGATGTCTCTGCCTTTACCCATGGCCATCCTCCATCTTCTCTTGACAAACTCACGCTCATCCTACAAGAATCTGCACCATCACTCACTCCTCCAGCAGCCTCATGCCCATCCCCAACCATCAGCCAGGTCCTCCTCCTGCGTCCTTCAAGCCAAGTCCCAGCTGAAGGCAAGAGAAGTTAATTCCAACCTCAAGCCTCAGAAGGAGGCCACATGGCTTGGTGACCACACCGTCTCATTCTCACTCTCACCAGAGTTATGGTTGGTAAATACCATCCCGCCACACACATACAACAAACAACAGCTAACAAGTCACACTTTTATCCGTTTTAGCTGTTGGGGTTCCATGTCAGATTTGTTTCTCAACAAATAAACACTCAAATCATCCCACCCTCTCCTCACCCACTGAGTCCAAAAGTCTGTTCTTTATGTCTGTATCTCCTTTGTTGCCCTGTACATAGATCATCAATACCATCTTTCTAGATTCCATATATATGTGCTAATATACAGCACTTGATGCCCACAATGTAGATGATGTTTGTTTGAGGGTGGGGTGAGAGACAGGATTCGTGAGGTCTGAGACTGTTCTCCTTTTACCTTTGTACTTTTATATATTGCTCATATTTTCAAAATAATAAGCATGCATCATTTTACAAAAAACAGTGATAATTATTCTAAAAAATAGAAACCGGTGCCTAGGAATCAGTGCATAGGGAACAGTAAGCCCATGAGGAGCATTTCATTCATTTCTCTCTCATGACTGCCTGCTTGGAAAGGTGGGGTGTAATCCCAACATCACCCTGTTATCAGACATTGAATTAGTCCACCCAAGTCCACCCCACACATTGACACGGGTACCAGGGCTACAATTATTTTCATCTTACTCCAAAGTAATTTCATAACAATATTTATGAATTAATTTTTTGATCTAGATATTTTCCTAATTAATACAAGGTCATAACGATGTTTCTCCTATTTTTTTTTAAGTTTTATGATTTTAACTCTTACATTGAAGCTTGTGATCCATGATGTTAATTCTGAGGTGGGAAGTAAGAAATGAGGTTCATTTTTGGCATATGGATATTACCTTGGGATCAATGTCAAAACCCATGTAAATATGTGTGTTCTATTTCTGAACTCTGTATTCTATCCCACTGGTCTATAAATCCACTTTTACGGCAGTACCAACACTCTTGATTATCATAACTTTAGAGTAAATTTTGAAATCAGGTGATGTGAGTGCTCCAATTTAAAAGAATATATATTTAAGCTGAGTCCTTAATATTTCTACATAAATTTTTATTTATGTATTGTTTATTTTGTTTCTAAGAATTATATTGGCCAACAATTTTTTTCGAACATTTACAGCATGCCAGGGAAATGTTTTAAACCTAATGTTCTTATTCTCAGCTATCTTGGTAGGTAGTGGAGTAACCAGCCTTCAAGAGGGCCCCTAGGGTCTCTATCTCCTAATAACTTTTTTGGTTTGGGTTGCATTGGGTCTTCGTTGAAGCACATAGGCTCTCTCTAGTTGTGACTCTCAGCAGTTTCTCTCCAGTTCCAGTGCAAGGTCTTCTCCTGTTGAAGAACACAGGCTCGAGAGCGCGAGGGTTCTGTAGCTGTGGCGTGGGACTTAGTTGCCCCACAGAATGTGAGATCTTACTTCCTGACCGGGAATCACACCCGCATCCATCGCATTGGAAGGAGCAACCTTAGCCACTGGACCACCAGGCAAGTCCCATCCTAGCAATTTTTTAAAATATTTATTTATGTATCTATTTGGCTGTGCCAGGCCTTAGTTGCTGCACACAAGATTTCCAGTCTTCACTGCAACATGCAAGATCTTTGAGCTGTGGCCTGTGAACTCGGTTCCAGCACGTCGGTTCTCGTTCCCTGGCCAAGCATCGAATCTGGGCCTCTTGCATCGCGAGCGTGGAGTCTTAGCCCCTGGGCCACCAAGGAAGTCCCTCTGCATGAATCTTGGGCTCAGTTTGTCAATGTCTATTTGAGAAACCCTGTTGGACTTTCAATTAGGATTGTTTTGAAGACAGAGATAGATATAGGGAGACCGAATAGTGAGTCTTGCAATCTGTGACCATAGTATATTTCTGCATTTATTTCAACCTTCTTTAATGTCTCTCAGCAGTGTTGTGTAGTGTTTAGTGTATGCACATGCACTTTTTTGGTTAAATTTATCCCTTGAAATATCTTGGTTTGATATAATCATATATTGGCAGACCTCGGAGATATTGATGGTTCAGTTTCCATACCATCACTACAAAGCAAACATCGGGATGAAGTGAAGGCACGTGGGCTCTTTGATTTCCCAGTGCAATACAAAAGCGGCGCTTACACTACCTGCAGTCTTCTTGTTGTTCAGTCGCCAAGTTGTGTTCGACTCTTTGCAACCCCATGGGCTGCAGCGCTCCAGGCTCCTCTGTCCTCCACTATCTCCCAGAATTTGCTCAAACTCAGGTCCATCGAGTCGGTGATGCCATCCCACCATCTCATCCTCTGCTGCCCCCTCCTCCTCCTGCCCTCAACCTTTCCCAGCATCAGAGTCTTTTCCAGTGGGTGGGCCTGTCACATCATGGTGGCCAAAGTAATAGAGCTTCAGCTTCAGCATCAGTCCTTCCAGTGAATATTCAGGGTTGATTTCCTTTAGGATTCACTGGTTTGATCTCCTTGCAGTCCAAGGGACTCTCAACAGTCTTCTCCAGCACCACAATTCAAAAGTATCAGTTCTTCAGCACTCAGCCTGCTTTATGGTCCAACTCTCACATCTGTACATGACTACTGGAAAAACCATAGCTTTGACTGTCCAGTTCTTGGTCAGGAAAGTGATGTCTCTGCTTTTTAATACATTATCTGGGTTTGCCTTAGCTTGTCTTCCAAGGAGCAAGTGTGACCTGCATGGTGTGGCTCAGCTTCATTAAGTTACACACGACCCTTCACCATGACAATGCTGTGATTCATGAAGGGGATACTGTAGTCTAGTAACTGTGCAATAGCATTATGTCTTTAAAAAGCACATACTTTAATTGAAAAATAGTTTTACTGCTGAAAAATG
Source organism: Madoqua kirkii (assembly GCA_006408675.1). Taxonomy (NCBI): domain Eukaryota; kingdom Metazoa; phylum Chordata; class Mammalia; order Artiodactyla; family Bovidae; genus Madoqua; species Madoqua kirkii. The sequence continues at coordinate 44,031 of SJYC01066911.1, forward strand.
CTAACCATCATTTGAACACTCAGCAACTCATACTAACATCAAACATGACTGATCACAGATCACCATAACAAATTCAGTAAGAATTTAAAAGTTTGAAATATTGTGAGAAGTACCAGAATGTGATGCAGAGACTGGAAGCGGGTAAATGCTGTTGGAAAAATGGTGCCTATAGACTTGCTGGGTGCAGAGCTGCCACAAACCTTCCATTTGTGAAAGGCGCAAAGTCTGTGAAGTTTGATAAAGTGAAGCACAATGAAACAAATATGCTTGTATTGCTTTTTAAAATTTAAATGGCAATCCTTCAATGGTATTTATAGAAGTACCACTGACTTTTGAATATTAATCTGATATTCTGCAACCTTATTGATCTCACTTACCAATTCTATTAGCTTTTTTGTCTTTGGCGTTTATTTCTTTTTCCTATCTTGTGCCATTGTCTAGAACCACACATGTAAGGATGAACAGAAGTGGTAAAGCAGACATCGTCACCTTGCTCCTGATCTTAAGGGAAAGCATTCAGTTTCTCACCAGTAAGTGGGATGATAGCTATAAGCTAACTTAGAAAGTTTCTTTCTATAGCTACTTTGCTAAGGATTTCTGTTATTGTTGTTCAGTAGCTCAGTTGTGTCCAACGCTTTGTGACCCCATGGACTGCAGCATATCAGGCTCCCCTATCCTTCACTATCTCCCAACCTTTGCTCAAATTCATGTCCATGAACTGGAGATGCTACCTAGCCGTCTCATCTTCTGATGCCTGCTTCTCCTTTTGCCTTCAATCTTTCCCAGCGTCAGAGTCTTCTCCAATGATCTGACTCTTCGCAGCAGGTAACTAAAGTATAGGAGCTGCAGCTTCAATATCAGTCTATTCACTGATGCTTCAATTCCAGGTATAAAACCCACTTGGTCACGATGCATTTCATTTTATGAATTACTAGAGTCAGCTGGTTAAAATTTTGTTAAAGATTTGTATATCCAAGAAGGATATTAGTCTGTAGTTGTCTTTCTTGTAATATCTTTAAGTAGTTTTGGTATCAGTCTTATGAAATAAGTCATATTATCCCCTCTTCTATTTACAGGAAGAGTTGTATGCAATTAATAGTATTTCTTTTTTAGATGACAGAATTCACCAATGAAGCCAGCTGAGACTGGAGGACTTTTTGCTTATTTTTGTGGGAAAGTTTTCGCTATAAATTCTATTTATTTACTAGATATAGAGTTTTATAGCTTGTCTATTTCTTCTTGAGTGAGCTTTTGTAGCTTGTGTATTTTAAGGAATTTGTCCATTTCGTGTAAGTTGTGGAATATATTGGCATTAAGGTGTTAAGGTACGTTCTCTTCAGTTCACTTCAGTCGCTCAATCATGTCCGACTCTTTGCCACCCCATGAATCGCAGCACGCCAGGCCTCCCTATTCATCACCATCTCCCAGAGTTCACTCAGACTCACGTCCATTGAGTCAGTGATGCCATCCAGCCATCTCATCCTCTGTCATCCCCTTCTCTTCCTGCCTCCAATCCCTCGCAGCATCAGAGTCTTTTCCAATGAGTCAACTCTTTGCATGAGGTGGCCAAAATACTGGAGTTTCAGCTTTAGCATCAGTCCTTCCAAAGAAATCCCAGGGTTGATCTCCTTCAGAATGGACTGGTTGGATCTCCTTGCAGTCCAAGGGAGTCTCAAGAGTCTTCTCCAACACCACAGTTCAAAAGCATCAATTCTTCAGCACTCAGCCTTCTTCACAGTCCAACTCTCACATCCATATATGACCACAGGAAAAACCATAGCCTTGACTAGACAGACCTTAGTCGGCAAAGTAATGCCTCTGCTTTTGAATATGCTGTCTAGGTTGGTCATAACTTTTCTTCCAAGGAGTAAGCGTCTTCAGATTTCGTGGCTGCAGTCACCATCTGCAATGATTTTGGGGCCCCCCAAAATAAAGTCCGACACTGTTTCCACTGTTTCCTCATCTGTTTCCCATGAAGTGATGGGACCGGATGCCATGATCTTCGTTTTCTGAATGTTGAGCTTCAAGCCAACTTTTTCACTCTCCACTTTCACTTCATCAAGAGGCTTTTTAGTTCCTC